>DVZL01001020.1:0-19482 GCA_018236625.1 Lasaia peninsularis
GATATAATTAAAACTTTTGTTTTGTAACAACTTTTAAACACATATTCGGCAAATAAATAATTTTCATTTCATTTCATAATAAATCGGGCACAAGTTACCCCGGAACCAAACCCGTGACATGAAGTCAGACACCATCTACGCTCGACCAGGGAGACAATATCAATTTATATTATGTTACTTTAATTTTATCAGACATAAGTTTGGTCCAGCTTGGAGTTTTATTAACATTATCTTGGCATTCAATTAAATATTTTTTTTGGTATTTGAAATTTCAAAAAGAGCGATCCAACTGATAATAATTTATTCAGCACTACTGCTAAAGTATGACCTATCTGAAAAAATTATAATCATTACAATCCTTTAATAATTGACGTATTACTGCATAACAAACATACAGACGAATTGAGTTACGTAGATCTTATAAACCACATTTTATAATATTTATTCTAACTATATCCATACTAACATCAATGTAACGAGAAACACTGATAAATACAGATACCAATAATTGTTTATTTGTGTGATTTTATGTTAGTTTTACTGTTACATAATCTTGACGTGTGGAAACAGTTGAGAGATTGGAGATTGACATGAGCTACTTTTTATCTTCTTCGTAGAGCTAACTTAAATACGCGGGGTTAGCCACTAGCGACATCTATTAATTAATGGAGAAAATTCATCAATTATTAATGAAAATAAAATACAAAAGTTCCACCACTTTTAATGAGGTTTCCCTAACGATCGTGTGCCAATTTCATTCATTTATCAGAGTATGGGTGTGATGTACTCCGAACACTCATTAAACTACGGCAAATGGCAGCCACTCGTTGAGTATTCCCGTGGCGTTTAATCAAACAAGAACTATCGATTTCTGGGCTAAAACTGTAGATACGTGTCTCCAATTAGTGCTTACTCCGACAGAATACATACTAACCTCTAATGCAGGTTCAGTTAACTTATTGGTCCACATCATCTAGTGGAATTTCAATTCAATTACGAAGAAATCGTTTCTATTTTATTGCGATTGAGTTTAATTTATATGGATGTTTTAACACGAAATGGAGACTAAGCATTTTATGGCAAATACATAATAACTGTTACTCTAGGTTCAGTAAACTTATTAATTCACAAAAGAAATATTTTTTATTTAATAGTGATTGAGTTTAATTTATGTTGATTAAATTGTAGAGCATTTTCAATTTAATTACAAGAAAATATCGTCTATTGATTTGGATACAAGTTTTTGTAGCATAAAACAAGATATAATTATTTTTTTATCAAGATACATATTAACTTTATTTGCAAGTGTAATTTAATAATTTGTTAATATAATTTACATAATTTTCAATTTTATTACTTAAAAATATTGTATTTAATTGTGATTGAGTTTAATTAATACAGATGTTTTTTGGGAAAAGAAAGACACCGTTTCCATATTTTTAATGATAAAAGAATCACTAATACATGTTTAGTTTATCATTAATATTGTAATTATTTCATTAGCAGGTGATGGAATCATCACATCCCTATTCTTTGAATCGTAGTTTCAAACATGTAGGAATAATTAGTGTTTCGACGTAGTCGTCAATATATTACAGAAACTGTCCAAGCTTGCATCCTAGCGGTTTCTCATAGTAAACCGCAAGAACGACACATCGACACACGCAAAACCAATTTCGTCGTAGAAGCCTATCACGTACTACAATTTAATTCTAACAGTTTACTACAAAATTGGTTTGTGTTCTATCTATGTGTTATTTTTACTAAAGTCAGAAAGTGATAGGTGTTAGTCTACGATACTAATTTATAGAATGGTTTAAATAGATATCGGAACAAATTTACTAAATTCCTAGAATGAACTACTTTTATCTATGTTTGTCATAGAAATAGAACGCAATTTTTAAGGTTTATAAATTTAATTAAATTTGATAACAAACTTAATTGTTTAAAATTGATGAAAATAAGTAAAATGGTAATTAACTCAGAGCCTCTTGAAATACAAAAGAAAATCATAGACTGAGATACATTACTTTTCAAAAGTCGTTTTTTTGCAGATGTATTGCTTTAATTTAAACACAGCTTGGAATTATGACCCAAAACGTTCCCAGCGTTCATAAGTAAAAAATTATTCAGCAATTTATTCAAAGCTTAAACTTTGTCATGGTCAACTATTGCCTTATAAAAATAATGTTGAGTTTGAAGTGATACTTACGAATCACTACACACTAAAGGTATTTGGACATCTCTTAGATACGTCTCAAGTGCATCTACATCTATCTCCGTCTTTCATCTACGCACGGAATTATGTTTATCATTAGAGTAAATACGCAATATGTTTCAAGAATTCTCAACGTTCATTACAACTTGGTTTAGTGGGAATTTTGTTATTTAACATTTTCGAATTGGTTTATCACTCAAATGGGCTGTTAGTTGATACAGAAAAAAGCTATTAATCTTGGGTTTTAATTATAAAATGGATAATATAAACTAGGATTTGAATATAAGATCTGTGTCTCTTGTGTAAAAGGGTTAAACTGCAGTTTATCCATTATTTGGATTTTTTTACGATGTTATCATTTTTTATATAATAATATTTATATTCTTTATTATAACATTTAAATTAATAATTTTTGACTGTCATTAAAAACAGTCAAAAATAAATAATTTAAATATTAAAGTAGACCTTTTAAACCTTCACATTTTAAGTTCACATTTTAAACCCTTTTTTTGTCGCTGTGTAAAATTATGGAATTTGAATTTAACCTATTTACACTGGAGGTACAGAGGTATTGGTGCCAATTATGACGTCTCCTATGCATATTTTAAATGTAATGATATAATATTTTTAAATGAAATAATAACAAAATATAAGTGAATATTATGTTATATTGTTAACAATTGATATAGAACAATTTAGTTGTGTCAAATTAGTTATAAAATACTTGTACGGGTTGTAGTCGTCATGTTTCATGTGTAGAATTTCAACTTAAATTAAGTTACTGCCATTGTCTTATATTCTAATCTAATAAATATAATAATGGTCTCTCTCTCGCTTCGATAGAAGAGAACGATATTAGATATTAATAATATTAAACGACTAATTTGCGCGCAACAGAATTACCACCAGTATTAAAGTTACAAAACTTTGTCAAAACATTAAGCCACGGAAGCATCAAGCTATTTATACCCAGGGAACAGTCAGTGGACGATTATCCCGGGGCTCGACAGTGCGTCAAACACTTAAGCTACATTCGAAATAGCCGTTGTTACAATAAATATTAAGACGTCTAAAGAAGCGTCGATACTCACAAATCGTTCCACGACCGTTAAATTAAAAGTATTTAAGAATGACAACAGCTTTTAAGAATAAAAATAGAACATTTTACTCTGTGATAATATATTGTTCAACTCTATGATAAAGAGTCGTATGTTTTAGTGAACGCTTTTGATTATAAGGTTTTTTAGGTTCAGTACCCTAAGAATAAAACCGGAAGGAACCCTATTAATAAGAACTCGCTGTCCGTCTGTCTATATGTCTGTCATTAGGCTGTATCTCATGAACCGTGATAGCTAGACTGTTTAAATTTTCAAACATGATGTATTTCTGTTGTTATAGCAACAATAAATATAAAAAATGAAATAAATATATAAAGGGTCATACATGTTTTAACCGTTTTTTGTAGGGAACACTTCGTGCGCCAGTAAGACTCGCACTTGACGTATTTTTTGTATATTTTTACGCCATCTTTTCGTGAATCATAAATTGTTATATATTATGTACATAATGGTTTATTGATTGGAAATATTTTTCGGTTATTACTAGCAGACACGGTGAACTTCGTTTTACTGGATCAATCAAACGTTTGTCAGGTCAGAACAGTTTATTTGGGAACATCAAATTGTCTTTTTTAATATTTTCATTGCAATGTTGTTCATTGGACTTCCACAAACATTTCACCACCAAAATTAGCCAAACCGGTTCAGCCGTTCTCGAGTTTTAGCGAGACTCACGAACGGAAATTCATTTTTATTTATATAGATAACAAAATAACGTTTAAAATGTAAATATAAGTATTTAAGAAAAGTGTTGCTTTTACAGATACAGACAGCACAATACCAATAGATTTTTAGGCCGGGATTTTAGGCCTGACGTGCAGGTCTACCACTATAAATATAGATTGTAAGTATGTATGTATAAATAACTTAATATTATTCAATCAAAACTAAATTTCATATAATATATAACTAAGTAAATTCTCACCAAACATCAGCACATATATTTTTGTGGAGAGATACCTGTAATAAATAAAAACTCTTATTAATGAATATACACAATTACGCTTTACATATTACGTTATGGGTAAAAAATAATGAAATGCGTAAACAATGCTTATGTGCCTTTATGGAGTGCATTCGCATAGTATATTATGTTTGTTAATCTTTCATTTTTCATTCTTTCCACACGATCGAACCACCGGATAATGCTTTTTATTTGTCCACCGACGTTCAATCCATACTAATATTATAAATGCGAAAGTAACTCTGTCTGTTTGTATGTTACGATTTCACGCCTAAACCACTGAACCGATTTCGATGAAATTTAGTACAGAGATAGAGTGGAACCTTGAGGAAGGACATAGGCTACTATTTAACCGACTTCGTTAAAACAGGTTATGTTTTTACGCAATAAGTATTATATGTCGGAAAAAAAGCTCATTGAAAGTTGTCTGTGTTATTAAAGTAATTCACGCGGGCGAAGCCGTGGGCGGAAAGCTAGTGTGAAATACATGTATATCCTGAGTACGCCATATTTATTGTTCCACATGTGAGTATAGTAAGCTTAGAGAGCTTCCTCCGTCAACTCTGACGAATTAAGTTATTAACGCTTTAAGCAGCTGCCCCTCACAAATCAAAGCGCCGATGCTGAGCACTCCAAACTCTTTACGACTGTTTTATGATCTCCCACACATCCAACGTTCACTTGCGACGTCACAAACATTATTGTTTTCATTAATTACAACTGGTTCTTAAAATATTTATTATAACCTTTATAACTTAACATGGCATAAAGTTTAAAATATCACTTGACGAAAATATGTTAAAAATTAAAAACACTGTTTTGTATTCATTGTTTTGTAAAAACCAGCCAAATGCGAGTTGGACTCGCGGACGAAGGGTTCCGTATCATTGTTAATAAAACCAAAAAAATATGTTTTTGTACACGATCATTCTTTATTTATTTAGTTTATGCTGTTTTCATTGTTATAGCTGCAACAGAAATATATCATCTTTGAAAATTTCTACTTTCAGCTATCACGGTTCACAAGATATATACTGGTGAGAGACAGATCGATAGACATACAGACGGACAGCGGAGTATTAGTAATAGGGTTGCGTTTTCACCCTTTGGGTATAACAGTTATGGCGAATGCAAAATCATTAATTATCACATTGCTTAAGTTTCATAATAGTGCTTTTAAAAATCTATGTAATATGTCCGAGTTTATAATAAATTATTATTCAGAAAATACAAACACTTATTAATAGACATGTGGTGCTATTTTTGAATTATCACTGGTTTAACTCCAAAACTCGTTAACCGCAATTAAAATAACTTACTTTTTAAATTTAAGTAAAAACCTTACTTATTCGTAACAGCTGGGTTTATAGGTGGCAATTATAACTTTCATACAGACATTCGCTTTCCACCTGCAACGTCGCATGCTGCTTATTTTGACTTGTTGATCGCGTAAATACATACCTTCTTTCTATTGTAATCGGTTATATCAGTACATGTGTTATTCTGATGTATAAGCTATAGTACCCGGATAATCGAGCTTCGCTCGGTGTTTTTCTAATACATCAGGTTTTTTATGGAATTTTTGGAGTTTTTTTCACAAAAAGAACGAACTTCTTCTTAAAAAAAAAGAAAAAGCAACAACGGGACTGAGATTTGAACCACGGTTTCCGAGTTTTCAGGCTCCGAGTTACAAACTGAGCTATTCTAACTTTGAAAATGTAAGCGAAATTTAGCTTTATATTATAAAGACATGGGTTTTTATTCAATGAAAACACGATTAATAAACGAAACCTGAAAATGAAACCTAGCTAGATCGATTTATCTCCCCCGAAACCCCCTATTTACAAGTTTTCAAGAGAATCGTTCAAGCCGTTTTCGAAATCGCTGATATATACAAGAATTGCTCGTAAAAGGTATTAGATTACTGTAAAATTTGGCAAAAATCCGTTATTATATAAGTAGAATTCCATAGATTAAACGTTTGCTCATTTTACTCTACCATAAAAAAACTCGCGGTTCGTCGAAGATCTGATAAAACGATTTTAACACTGATAGATATTTATCACCAATCATGATAAAATCATTCGGTGATATTATAGCGCCCTCGGTGTGACCTCTGAGGTCACCATCTGTTACGCGACAAGCCCATACCTTGCCATGTTCGCACGCAGTAATGATGTAAAGTGGTGGTTATAAATTATTTACTGTTTCCACGCGAATGTCGAGGATTTGTCACCCCGGGCTCGGCGAGTATTAAGATATTGCTTCGTATTCCTAAGGGTCTCATTACCGGCCGGGGCAGGCACGCGATACCTCCAATATTTCATCCTTAAAAGGAATCCTGATGAAAAAAATTCGCTCGAGAAAAACGGCCCTTCCAAACTTGGGGTCACGGAAAATAAGAGCAAAAACACACTTTATTAATCATGGTAAGGAGTGGAAGCATCGTGGGAAATTAATAAATGATACGCTCTTAAGCTTTATTTGATGGCAACATTATATCATTGAAAGATTTGGAATTTTTTCATATTTGAAAAACTAGTTTGAGTTCGACGCATCTGATTGATACGAGTTTTTAATTAAAACATAATTAAAGGTTTTTAATGTAAGTGGGACGAAATGTAATATTTGATGGGGATTTTAAATAAAGAAATAAATAACTGGCAACACTTGTGGTTACAACCGGTTTTTAACCGCATGTTATATGAGAATATTGTATATCAAATTAGTTGTGTTGTAATTTCATGATATTCGTTACATCTTTATAACTTTCCTGCCCTCTGGGCGAATTGTAGCAATTTTTCATCAACTGTATTTCTACATAATCAGAGCATTAAATTAGTAAAGTTTTAAGATCATTTTATATAATATGTAATTTAAACTTAATACATTTTTTAAATTTATGTTTAGGGATCGTATTTTTGTAAATATTTATGGTTAGGCATTTTGTTGTAAAAACTATTTGTGTTATCGATGTTAAGCAACGATACTTATGTTCAGAAATACAGACGATTCTCACAAACGATACTCACAAACCCGGAATTAAAGAAATCTCATGTTCATTGTTCATCACACAAGTGTCAATCTCCAACGGGAATTGAACCGGAGTTGGTAACGTCAGGCGTGCACGCTAACTACTCGACCAACGAGACGGTCGAAGGCTTTTAAATCGATTTAGCCTTACAACTTATTTCGTATACAAAAATAACAAAATAGATCACAAATGTTTTAAATTACATTGAGCTTATATCATTTCCCATCTTCACTATAAAACACGAATAAATCATATCAAAAATAAACATTTCAATTCATCTGTTGCGATGATCTGAGCATTTAAAAAAAAATCACTCCATCTGCGTTACCCATTACAGCGCTAGCACCATCTATCTTTAATTCACTCTCACAATAAAGCTAGTATAATAAAGTCAGCATGTCATGGAGAAAGTAATTTTCATTATGTGTTAGCTCGCGACGAGACAGATATTAAACCAGCTCCATACAATATTATTGTCTGGAGTACTGTTTTTCATACAAATACTTTTTAAGGTAATTCTGTTAAAAACGTCGCAAAATATGATTTTTTTATTCAATGGATAAGGGACAATTTGTTCTATGAGATTTTTCAGTTCACTACGTTGCCTGGGGTTAGTCACTTCCCAAGACCAAATACTGACAGCTAATCAAGAGAATATACTTACTGTGTGATGCGATATTCATTTATTTTATCTAGACGATTAATGAAATTGCCAATTGGAGTGTTTACGATGGTGGCCAATTACGTAGGTACCTATATATATTAAGGTTGACTCAATTCAGAGAGGCGATGTAAAAAGGGCAAAGAGCCATCTATTTTCAGATTTTGCAATAAAATTTTATCTACAAAAATAAATAAAATGGAAATTTCTTTTAAAAATTACTGATTAAAATATATTGATTTTTTAATCAGTATTTTTCATATATTTTGACATATATACATACTATGAATGAAATAAATTTAATATTGTATTAGTTTTAAAATCTCCCATTTCCATGGGGGAAAACCAGACGCTGGTAACTCAATAAAATGTTGTTAGTAACTTAAATTTTAGCCCTGATGATGCTGTAAAACGCGAAATCGGTCGGCTATTTAAAAAATAATTTTAAAATAAGTTATATGAAAAAAAAGTACATGTGTTTCTTATTTAAAATATAACAAATAGTTAAATACCAACACACAAATAAAACTTTCGGACACAAGACGCTTTGGTATTTCATAATTCGGTGAATTTACTTTATGGTTCTGAACCCTTCATCCATACTCGGTTTGAGATATGAATTGTTTTAGATGTTATCTTGAATGAGTCGCGTGTTAGAAAGGAAACTGAGATGTTAATAAAAATCTGTCATGTGCGAGTCGGATTCACGTCAGAAGGGTTCTTTAACGTATTCAATACCATATTTATATAGTAGAATAATTAATAATTATTATATATAATTATTATGTAGCTTGCGCGATCCATCTATAATCAATAAGAACTTATATTACTTTATATAAATACCCAAACTTAATCCATGTAGGTACTATTATTTAATTAAGCAAAGCGACATCTATTGGCTATCGAGAAATAAGTAAGTGAAAACTGAGGTTTGTTCAAACAATTCAAACATTAACTATATTTTGTATTTTTTGTATTTGTACTAATAGTAACAGAAATAAACAATTAGAGAAAATTTCAACTGTTTAGCTAACAGTTAATGAGTTAGAGCAAACAAATGAATAGAGACTTATTAATAGGGTTTTGTTTGTATATTTCGAATGCGAAACCCTAAAATGTCTCATATGTTTCTAGATGTGTATCGCAGCGTCCGTTAATTGCTTTTGACATGCAGCATATGATTCAATTATCACATGATTTATTTTGAACAGTGTCTCAGTGGGGTAGGCTTAGCAGTTTATTTAAGCGCTACATTCGTCGGATCACGTTCCCGACATATGGCAAGCAAATTTTCGTAATCGGTAGCTACTTTTTTGGCAAATGACATACCAACTATTTGTGTGGGCCTAAGTTATAATTAAACTTAGTTTTAGTCCTGAAGAAACTCATATACTACCTACTCATAACTCAAAAACTACCAAAATTTCACAATACACTATCTAAAACAACTGCATTTGAAATTAAAATAACATGGATTTCGTATAAAATTTATTTGAATTTCGAATCCATAGATAACTATATCTGAAAATGGTTTTTGTACATTCTCCAATTTTATAAGTAAAAAAGACCTATTATTATTATTATTAAAAAATATCATCATCATCTAACTTTTCGCTTCTCCCTCAAACTTTAATGTGGGACCTAGGTACCGGTTTTCTATTCTTATTTTCTCCACTTTGCTTGAGGTTTTAGCGTTCCCGATAGTGCATTAGCAAAAATCTATTATTTCACGTCGTTTTCTAAAGGTTTTATGTTGCTTAGACATTTGCTACCCACGAAGCGTTCAAAATTAACATTAGAAAACAGTAATTATACATGGAAGTATCGAAAAAGGTAGCAAAACATAAAGTGGTTATACACTAACTGAAATTACTTTTTAATCAACAGATATTACATTATCTTATCTAACTTTTAAATACTTATGAGGTTGGACTAACAGTATGTTATATCTAAAACGGAATTTCCCGATAAAATAACTCGTTTTATATCTAATAAATAAAGAGATTGAAAAAGACAAGCCAAATACCGGGAAGAGGGTAATAAATATAACAGAACTGGTAATAAATACTAATTACAAGAAAAATAATATTGATAACATCGCAACATGAAATTCCGGGCATCATAATGATGATACAAAAAGTTTTTGGTTAGCATATGTGTATTCAATCTTAGACGCATTTAGGAGGTTATTTATTGCCGTCAGTCCCAACGAATGAGCCGTTTAATAAAAAGTATCACACTTTAAAGTCGTCAACGAACGTGAGAAGATAGCCGTTGACCTGATTCGTGATGTTTGTCTCGTTTTAGGGATTAAAACTGATCGTCCCTGAGCGACATCTTCTGTTTGAATACGTCCTTACAGTAAATAGCAGGATGAATATTTTCTTCACAAAATCTTTTAGTAATTACCCAAAATAGCTTCCGAGCACACTTCAATGACAAAAGAGGCAATGTATGAATAGTGAGTTGAAATTTTGTAAGACATTAATTCGTCTTGAGTACGTTAAGTGGTTTTTTGGAATTTCCGGTTGCATTCAGAATCCATTAATAGTTGAGATGAGTACACCTGGGCTTTTAATAACTGAAGTAAGATGCTCATCGTTTTGAACGGAATTCAAAAATATTTTTTCAAGAATTAAAGGATGTTTTACAATTAAATTATACATGTGTGTAATTTTGGCTATGAATTATTCGTTAAAGTCCAGGGAACGTTTGAATAGCTGGGTAAATGTAAAATGAAATATAGTGATGGTTTTTATTGTTTGATTTGTTATTTAGTTAAATCTAAGTAATTTGTTCTTATCGTTCAAAAACCAAGAATGGACTTAGAGCAGTAGGATGTTGCATTCCTTGGGCAATAAAAGCCGAGATCCCACAATGCTGTAGGCGTTGCTTGATTAACATAATATGATCTTTAAGCTTTCTTTATACTGCTGAACGCATATATGCTATTTTTCTGCTTAAAGGAGTTACAAAATTGCGACTTTAATTAGTAAAACGATTGGAAAATTACCGTTTTGTGTAGAATAATAGAGGGTAGAAGAATGCTATAAACTCGAGAAATTTGCCGAATTGAGGACAGAAAATTAGACTAGAGAAGTTAAGAAACATTAAAAGTGGCATATACAGTATCCAATTAAGGTAATATAATTTAAAAAAAACAAAGAAGTTAAAGGTATGATACTTGTAATATAGATAATCATTTTAAGGACTTTAATAACATGTTTAATTACAAACAGCGATATAAATGTATATTTATAGAGCATTTAGTTTATTTACATATTCTAAATGTAAATTTTATGTAATCTTATTTCCGTACTTTAATATTTGATCATTAGAACGTATGTTAAACTTTTAGTAGACCAAATTTAGTCGCGATTTCCTTTGAAGATTATATTTATTATCTATATAATAATTATGTTAATATTAATTAATATATTTTATTTTAACATTATTCCCACGTTTGTAGCCTCATATGAATTTAAAGTTAAAAACGTGAGTTTAAATTTGAAATATGTTGCCTCAAAGCAAAGAAATGTCAACATGATGATTTGATTACATGATCACATTTTGGTAGGTAAGTAGCTAATTTTTGCTCTATTCCTCAATCCGAAGCTAAAATCTCATAATGTTCTTCTCTTCTAGAAGATAGGTTATAGGATCGGTGTACCCATCGTATTATAATAAAAATTTATTTTGTATATATTATACTAGCTGTCCGCCCGCGACTTCGCCCGCGTGAATTATTTTAATAACAAAGACAACTTTCAAAGGGCAGACATTTTTCCGACTTATAATACTAATCGCGTAAAAATATACCCTCTTTTTAATGTACCCGGTTAAAAAGTAGCCTATGTCCTTCCTAAAGGTCTACTCTATCTCTGTACAAATTTTCATCCAAATTAGTTCAGTGGTTTAGCCGTGAAAGCGTAACATACAGACAGACAGAGTTATTTTCGCATTTATAATATTAGTACGGATGAAACAAAACTTTAAACTTGTTAAAATAAAATAAAAGACACAAGAGGCAGTTGTTAAATCCATTTGGTGACTGATCAATATTGATCATACAATGTATAAAATATTTATCTTACGAAGATTTTGGATCATGTAATATTTTTTCCATGTATAAGTATATTTCACATATTTAAATATACAAATTTTTCAATTACTATCATAATGAAGTTAAAACATGTAATACGTGACTAAGAAAATGTTTTTTAAAATATTGTATTTTTAAAATATTGTATTTTTAAAAAACATGATTTACTTATTTTGACCATTTACCACCATCGCATTTTTGGCTACTATCGTATTTTGATATAGAGTAGATAAATTTAGGCTTGCCGGTAAACTTAACCATGCAAGCTGTCTAATAATCGCACTTCTAGTTCACAAGCACCATTTTCTTCATTTTCCCTGAATCGATATAACGATTAGTAAAATATATTAGGCATTTACACAATCATAAAAAAGAAGTTGGACAGATTAAATTTGAAATTTTAACGTTAAACAAAATACATACTATAAGTATGAGTGTTACGTCTTTTATTTTGTGTATAACAATAGACTAACGAAGTCATTTAGTAGGGCAATATCTTGGCGGGGTTCCCACATTTGCTACCACATGGTCGTATTAAACATATCTTTGATACAATGTATTCAATAAATCCGGATTACCTACTGATAAATGAACTTCTGTAGAAAAATCCGACATATTTTTGAACGGCCCTTAATATAATTATAACAAAGTTCATTTTAAGATACACATTTTGAAGGAAGTGCGTGTTGTTACAGCTATGTTACCCGCTGAGACATTCGAAGCACCCGTCCATTTTTTTGTGACAGACCAAGCGAGTGCCATAAATAATAGCTAGGGGTCGTACTAAGCGAGCATTGTAATAAACTCGATGCTCTTTTTGGTAGAAGAACGGGCCATACGATTGAATTATGGTGATTCGCTAAGCCGACTCACGCTGCTGGAATCATGCGTGTTTATTTTCTTTTCATTTCGCTAAGCTTACTGTGCGTTCCTATCATTGAATATGGACTCTTTAAATTCTCTATAACGGCGTTCATCCTGTTGGGATCAAGTTACGTTGTGTTCCCGGCCATTTGAAAAAGACAACACGCAGATGGTACATCCGTATTAGTTTTCTCTTAAAACAGAAGACTTGAATCGCTCGGGACGTCAATATTTCCCCGCTGGGGCAAACAATAGAGTGTATTCTCCAAAGTGCTCAAAAATTCTTTGTTCGTGTATCTGCTGATTCCATATCTATTACTGGAATTTGTCTCGCGGTGTGTACGAAATATTCAGTTTCAAAGCACGTACGTATTAAAATTCTGTTTCAGTTTAATACATAAAATTTATATTAAAACTGTTGCCCGCGGCTACGCGAGCGTATCGAAGTTATTTAGTCCAAGCAGTTATTTAATTCATACAGACTTGTATCTCCCATTTCACCCCTTTTTGGTATTAAATTTTGAAACATCTTTTAATACGTAAGTCGTCATAAATGTAATACGTATGCGAAATTTTAAGTTTCTAGTCCTAAAGGTTTGACCTGTGCATTGATATATCAGTTAATAATAACTTTTGCCTTTAATAAATAAGTTTTAGATAAACTTAATTTTCCTCATGAAATGAAAAAAAATACAATACAACTTTGATGTGGTTTTTGGTATTTAAAAGATGAATAATAATCTTAAAATTTAAAGCCATACTTGATCAAAAACCATCAAGTAGAAGTTGGGATGTCATGAAATACGTACATAATTCGTTATGACTGCGTGGGCCACATTGTAAATTTAAAGGTCCTTTCTAGTTATGGGCTATAAAAAAGATCTATGTTAACAATTTATAAGAATAAAAAAAAAACTAAAATATTAACAGAAAACCCGTTTGACAGTAAATAAAAATAAGTATTTAAACTGTCATTTTATTGGAAATAAACTTAAACTTTAAATGCGACTAGGTGTTTGAGTTTTATTATTTGTTAAATGACATTCGGTTGGTTCAAAAGGCCCAGTTAACCTGTCGTCGTGGCCGCTACATTGCGAGTATAATGTTACTCTCAAAAGGGAAGCGCCGAACCGAGACTGTCCAAACCCCGGACCACTCTCGTTGCATGTCGCGAGTGCCTCTCAAATTACTCCCGGATAAGTCAATCATTGGAAACATCCACGTCCACGTTTACCAAAAATAAAACACTATTCGAATGTTGCGTGTGGCGCTCTCAGTAATGCGTTGCGACAGCCGACATTTTGTAAGAGAAAATAAAATTGGTGGCGGCTTCAGACTTAAATAGCCCAGTCGTTTTGATGCTAAACGCTTTTGTCTATTTTATAACCGGCGTCATGTCTCCCTGGACGTTCCACTTGTTTTTCAAATTCATGTTACACATTACTATTTGCGTATACAAACGGAAATTGTCCCGTCAGAAATAACAAGAGAAGCGCCCATTGTTAAAATTGCCGTCGCAGTGTTTAGAAGCCCAAAGGAAGTAATTGTACAAGTGTTAACTCAGTCCAAGCCGGTAGCGCGATCCAATTTCCTGGTCGGAGTCTTCAAATAGCTTTGCAAATCAAACAAGGGATAGACGTTCACATATCAACTTCGTATTGTTTCCTAAAGGGATTCATCAGAGGCGTTTTCGAACCCCCCGTCGAACAAAGCATTTAGCCACAGAACGAAGTCAATTACATAGTTCAACAACTCAGCCCTCATAACTTTCATGGGCCACCATCGGAATACAGAAGAGGTCTGTTTTCAATACGAGGGCGTACGATTGACCCTTTTGAGTGTCCGAATTGACTTTTAAATTAGTAATCCCGCTGGTTCTAATAGAAATAGAACCCGGGCAACATTGTTTACATGGTCAAGGGAACTTGTATACCCTCATTAGCTCTGTTGTGTGTTTTGTATGTTTGTTTGGCTATTACAAACATTGACATGTTCGGAAAATCTGCGTGATAGCCTGCGTGAGACTATATTCTACACTTTAAATTGGGACAATAGCATGAGCTAATGTTATAACAGAGCAGGCATATTAACCTAGAACTATCTAAAGTTTATTTTTTACTGTCCATATTCATGGCCATATAGAAAGTTACAAGGGATCTAATAAAATTATCTGGGCATCGAAACAAGAATGTTCTGGACGGTTAAACGAGCCAAGCGCCCGTTGGGATTCAACCATGCGCATCTCTTCCGAATGACGCTTGTATACCCCGCTTTTTATGTCAAATACACTCCACCCTTTTATATTGAATGAATTGGTTAATTCTACCCTTTATGAGACTGCAGATGTCAAAATAGATTAAATTATGATATTTTTATAAAAGAATTGTTTTGAAAAGAATTTTTATGAACTCTTTTGTGGGTGCAGTCGTTCGGTAATTGGAAGTAGGGTTACCATCTATATTTTTAATATAGTTTCTAAAGAAAATAGTTTTTTAATGTTTTATTTTTTGGAATCTTGCATTCTTAATAGGTAAATAATTATATATTTCTAAATCACTATATATAATAAAACAAAGCCATTTTCTCTGTTGATCCCTATGTGTGCTTAAATCTTTATAAGTAACCAACGGATTTTGATATGTTTTTTTTAATTCATGGAGTAATTCAAGAGGAAGGTTTTTATGTATATAACATGTATAGTATACCTGTGCGAAGCCGGGGCGGGTCGCTAGTAATATTATAAATATGAAGGCATGTATTCAATTCATTTCGTTTTGTACATAAATTTAATAAAACGTTAGAAATGGAAAAGGCTACTTTTTATCTGCAGGTTTCTGCAGAAGTCAATTAATTTTAATATGCGAGTGAAGCCGCGAGCAACGGTTATTTAATGTGTATTTATGGAAACCGTGTGCCCTTCCGTAGTTATTAAAATAAGAGATATTTCTCAAGTGTAAATATGTTTGATATAAACTGATATAAAATTTAACTACCTCAGAAAAAAAAACACTGAATCAGGTAATATGGAACTTATTTTTTCTTAATGAAAACAAAACATCTGACGTTTTATTTTTGTACTGAAATACTATATTACTTAATTTTAAAAGAAGTTACAAAATACCTTATCCAGACAAGTCTTATTATTTTATATCGAGTTGGTAACCCTAATTAAAAGGTAGGGCGTTGCATTAAGTCATTACTTTTACGGTTTTATGATTTTCATGGGGTCAGTACCGTATGGATTAATTTTAAGTGCCTTTATATTCTAAAATGAATTTATTAAACTACGCATTATATATTCACCAGTATAAAAGTTGTTTAGGTCGGTAATTGAAATATATACCTTTCAGACGTTTCGTTACTCGATAAACTCAATAAATGAAATCAGTCTAAAATAAGTGATAGAATAGTGGTGTAGAAAGAAAGTGACATGTGCAGCAGTTTACTAGGTAATTGGTAACACAGTCTATATTTGCTGATATTAGTCTATGTTCTAGAAGATATTATCGTGATTGAAGTTACAAAGGATCACAGCATAATAATTACAATTCCATTATGTTACTTATATTTAGACAATTTGGAATTTGATAAACAAATAACATTGTTAATAATTGTTATATTTAGATAAAAAATAACATTGTTAATAATTATTATATTATACCGTGACATTGTGGTAGAGTCTTGCAACGACTCGCCCGGATTGATACTACTGCCTTGCCCATTCCTGCCCCCATAGCGGCATTGTCGTGTTCTGGTTTGGAGGGTATGGTAGCTGGTACTTACTCACGCAAGAGGCTTACCATCCCAGCCTCAGGTTGCAACGCACCATTTCCACCTTTGTTGTCTATATAGTTCTTAAATGTAAAATGTTGTTGAGAACTATATCAATACTACTTGTATACCGCGGTTTCACCCGTTTTAATTAGGGAACTAACTATTGAAGAGCGTCTTTAAGAAAACTGTGGGTATACTTTACTAGGTGAAACGTCCGAATTGGTACCACCGCCTTACCTATTCCTGCCATAATAGCATCAGTGCTCGCCATTGTCGTGTTCTGGTTTGGAGGGTTGGAGGGGATCCCAAACATGGACCTTTCTATAGCCCACTGAGTGACATGTAGTCGGTGGACTAGTTTCACCGTCATGTTCCACGTCTTGGTACGTAAGACATAATTGATAGGCCTTTAACCAGCCGCCTAAATGACTGGGTTACGTTCTAGTCTGGAGAATACGGAAGCGGTACCTGGCGACAATACACCACTGAACCTTAGTCCCAGAATAATAAGTACCTACTAACGTACAGAACCTGCACTTCTCGTAACAATTCATGGAAATAGTGACTCTTGTAACTAAGCAACAAAGTTCAATTTAGCTCGTGTAAGTGCTCCGCACACGACGAGATTTTCACCTAGCTATTCCCGCTCTCTTCTAACGCATAACTCTTTTACTATCTGGTGTAAAGGGACGCAATAACTATGGTACTAGAGTGGTGGCTGCACGAAATTTTGTAGGTACTTATCGTTGTAGGTACGGCCGAGTGGCGAAGGCCGCCATTGTGTCTATATACGGATGTCTTTTACCATCAGGAGAATTTGTCTATCTTAAATAAAATTCCACGGTAATATTGAATAATGAATGTGATCATATTGTTTTACGTACTCCACCCCGTGAGTTAAACAATGATACTTCTACACAAACCTACGGCAACGTGCTGTGAATTGTATCATAGGGCGGTACGGACAAGTTTACATTCTCTAATCTGCATATAGATATAACATGCCATATCCATCAGGTAATTTGCCACTGGAAAGTATACTTCAAAGTGATATTAATACGGTTGACAATCCAACATGTCGACCTTCATAACATTTGTTCATTATTCGGACCCCTATGTTAATATGCATAAACACAATGTCTTTTGTTTCAGATTTTATTAGCGGCCATTTTTAAATGCTTTTGTCCGAATGATTTAATATCTTTTATAGCTAAGGTTTCAATGGTTAATTCCGTATACAATGTTTGCAAATAAAGACGTTATAATAAAAGGTTTCGGAGGAAGACCTCAATAATATTTTCTAGTTATGAGCCGTGATTGATGATCCTATTCAGGTATGATCCTTTTCGCTTGAAAAAATTCACCTAAACACAAACACTTCTATTATTCCGGCAACAATAGCTTTCGGGACGAGCGAGACCGATCGGAATTGGTTACGGCAGTTAAACACTCTTAATCGGCGTTTTTAGGGTTCTGTAGCCGAAATGTTAATACTAAAACTCTGTTGTCCGTTTATCTATCTATCTGTCACCGGGTTTATCTCCTTAACCATGATAGCGAGACTGTTAAAATTTTTACAGATGATGTATTTCTGTTGCCGCTATAATAACAAATAAGCAAAAAGTACACAATAAGTAGAAGCTAAATATTTAAAAGTTGCCTATATAATGAATGACTAGACCACTCCAATAGATGTCGCTATCCATATTTAAATCGCGGTAAGAACAACGAGCAGTCGCATATATTTACAGAATAGTTACATATTAACTTCAAAATGAACAACTAAAATGGAGTTGTATGTCTATAATGTATTATTAATTTGGCGTCTAGAAAAAAATATACGTTACGAAACCCGTCATGCGCGAGTCTGACTCCCACTTGCCAGGTTTTTTGTATTCAGCATCAATAGTCGTTAATAACAATTTCATCTCATTAATAATCAGTGGAGTGAAAGAGGATGCTTTTACGCCCTTAAAAGGTACATGCATGCATTATTTTCATGTTTAACGGCCGCATTAATAACATTTAATGTTACCATTCCATTTCAAACAATGTATGTGACATAAAGGGGTTCTAATTGTCATGCCGTGTGCGTAATTAATATACATATCCCTTTACTCGTCTAAAAGTCACTAAAGTGCGCAATTTAATTTCATAATTTTAATAATTTATGTAATTTTAGTTTAAACTTAAATTAATAATTGAGTTTTTTTTAGAAAATCGTGTATCCTTATTAACAATAAAATCAACATATTATTATAATTTAATGTAAATTATATTATGTGCCCAATTATTTAAATAATATATGTGGTATAATAGGGGTTCTACCGTGAACGTAATTAATATCTACATCCATTTACACGTTCAAGAGTCACTAGACTGGGAAATTTTAATTTTATTATTTTTTATCAAAACTTAAATTAATAATTGAATTTTTAGAGCAATGTATATTTGTTAACTGTATAACGGGTACATAAAATTTAATGTTTCCATCCAATTGAAAATAATGAATGTGATATGAAAGGGGTTGTAATTGTAATTTCGTGTACGTAATTAATATCCTTTATTATACTAAGAGACACTAACGTGAGCACAATTTTACATTTTATTTTATAATATCAGGCTAAATTTAAATTAATTGAGTTTTTTTTAGTCTGCATTATGTTTTCTCATTAACTATACCGTTAACTACATAATATAATTTTAAGTTTCCATCCAATTCGAAATAATGTACACTACATGGGATC
>DVZL01001021.1:0-19478 GCA_018236625.1 Lasaia peninsularis
GTAATAGGCCACAGTTGTCTCTTACCAACAGGAAACTCGTGTGCCTGTTCGCTGTCTAATCCCATAAAAAATGAGTTTTTTTTAATGTTAATAAAGAAATAGTTCTTTATTCTATGACAACAACAAAATGCTTTTAAGTAGATTCCTAATTTATTTATGTTTATCGTATAAAAACAATGTTCTCTCACTGGTCGAAGGGTTACCGTACACGTCTAAAGCCACCAACCAAATGCAAGGCTCGGGTTCAATTTGCGACGAGGGCAGGCATTTGTGTGATGAAGATAGATGTTTGTCTAAGTGTCTATTAAATTTATTGGGTCGTCCGCATTCATAAACTTAAATGTAATCTTGTATCTTCATATATTGAGATTGGATTTTTGCCCGATTTGGCGACGGATTTCCCCCTGTCACATCATGGGACCTAATAGCGTCGTCTAACCGTCGGTGCATATTTGCCTCTACCTAACCTCTCGAGGAAATGTGCGTGACGATATTTGTTTTATAACTAGCTGTGCCCGCATATTACATAATATGTCTATTTTTTAATTTAATTATTTTATACATTTCTAAAATAAAAGTAGCTAATGTTTGCAAGTGAAAGTCCCGTCAAAATCGGTCCTGCCGTTTCAGATATTAGCAGGTACAAACAGACAGACAGATAGACGAATGACGGACAGACAGACCGACAAAAATTCGAAAAAATTATGTTTTGGTATATGTACCTTGTAAATATACATTTGCACTTAGTAAAAAGCGGTTATTTTAATATTACATACAGACACTCCAAGTTTATTTATTTGTATAGATTATATAGGAAAACACTGAAATATGATCGGTGTCGGCATAGTCTTATCTCTGTAAAGCGATCGTAGTTGCAAGTTTTCCTTTAGATAGAATCTTGCAAAGTCTTTGATTCAACTGGAGAGCCTCTCTAACGATCGGAGCTTGAGGCTATTGTTCTGAAAAAAAACTAAAATGTATATCAAGAACGTAATTAAACGGAATGGGTTATTTTATAACATAACGAGGAAAATAAGTACATACAACAGGAAATTTAATAATACAAAAGTGAAATTATTATTTTGCAAACTCGACTAAAAAAACACATTTTCCTCTCAACGCACGTTTCGCTTCTCAACCGAAGCATCATCACAAAAATGTATATGTATGTATATTTATTTATATGTATACTAGCTTTGACCGCAATTTTGCCTGCGTTTGAATTTAACTAAACCAAATTACATTAGCTGTCCTGCGGTGAAAGTCCCGTCAAAATCGGTTCAACCTTTGCAGAGATTAGCGGGTACAAACAGACAGACAGATAGACGAAAATTCTAAAAAATATTTTGGTATATGTAGTAGGTACCTTATAAACATTTATATACATTAGAAAAAAATGGTTATTTTAATATTACGTACAGACACCAATTTTATTTATTTATCAATCAATTGCTGTTCATTAGTCTCGCTAAAACTCGAGAACGGCCGAACCAATTTAGCTCATTTTGGTTTATAATTATTTGTGGAAATCCAAGACAAGTAAATATGGAAATAATCCTATGAATATAGGAAAAACAACAAATTCTTTTTTTACCTGTCAAACATTTGATGTTCGTTCATTAGTCTCGCTAAAACTCAAGAACGGTTGAACCGATTTGGCTCATTTTGGTTTCGAATTATTTATGGAAATCCAGGGCAAGTAAATATGGAAATAATACTATGAATATAGAAAAAACAACAAATTCTTTTTTTTACCTGTCAAACATTTGATGTTCGTTCTGTAGTTCAGAAATCAATTAAATTTAAAAATCGTTCAATAATTTCATTTAAAGTGCGGGCGGTCCGAAGTTTGCCGGGACAGCTTATCAATAATTATCATACATAGAAAACATATACACTGCGTAACTTATTATACCTTATAAATTACGACAGCGACTGCAGCAAACGGTTGATAGTATTTATCACAAAACTAGTCAACGTAACATCGTAAATTAACGCCGTACCCGCCATTATTCACAATAAAATATGTTGGATAAAATAATCTTGTAAAGAAACATTTTAAACAAGCATAGTCTGCAAATTCATATAAATTAATGGTTCCCAACCAATGCACCGTGGTCCACCAGTGGCCCGCAGAAGCAAAAATATGGTCCGCGAATTAATTTTAAAGCCCAAGAAAAAAATACAAGATATACCGCTGTCCAATAACATGATAAAAGTTGGAATTGAACTTATGTTAAATGACAAAATAGCAAATTGTTTCCCCTTCAGAGAAAAATGTACAAAATGAGCACAACACTCGAAATCTACAAATCGCAAAATGTGTTAAAATGTACAAAAAGGGTAAAAACACACGAATTACTTAACACTTATATTCATAATATAAGAATTCCAACATAATTTAAGTGTCTTCAATTAAAATTTCAATTTCAATAATTAAGTTTATTTTCATTATATTTCTTACCTACAATTTACATTACGGTCCCTGCTAACAAGAATTATATAAGAGTTGGTCCCTGGCCAAGAAAAGGTTAGGAGCCCCTGATATAAATGGATACATCTGATTACATCTCTGACAGAGAACGGATAAAAACTTATCTAAGAACAAATCGAAAATATTTTTTCATAAATGGACGTCCCTAACTTGTCAGTTGATCAATGACGTAAAAGCATGTCCGCTTCCTTATCAAGCATATTCGGTTGATACGGAGGGTGCATGGGAAGCCCGTTAGATTTTTTCATTCATACAAATTTGATCCTTATTATGATTCAATAGAAAGGTTATATTCAGATAAAATAATTATACTACGGTTGCGTATTGACACTATTTTATTTTATCGGTCGCGCCTTTGAAAGTGACAATAGGCCTGTGTGCTTTGAATGATAATATGATATCGATAGAATTTTTAATAATTGTTGTCACAGATTAGCGTTGTTACATACTTCATTTTCTCTCTGGTCAATTCAAAATTTCTAAGGCATTATTGTCTTTTTGATTTTTTCTGATTCAGTCCTTATTTTGACAGTATGACCCCGGTCGCTACACTAATAAGTGAAAGCCATCAAGTTATCTCAAGTAATCTATACAAATATATAAAATTGGAGTGTCCGTTATAAAATAACCGCTTTTTAGTTAATGCATGTTTGCTGACAATGCCAAAATAACTTAACATATTTACAATTTTTGTCTGTTAGTTGTGGTTGATCTCTGGAACGGCTAGACCGACTTTGACGGTGCTTTCGATGGCAGATATCTGATCTAATAAGGAATAACTTTAGTTACTTTTATTTTACATTTATATAAAAAAAATTAAACGCGGACGAGGTCGCGGGTATAAATAGTCTATACACAACAAAGTCGTGTTAATTACACTATTCATACAATATTCATAACATAAAAAACGACTGAAAACAATTTGAAAATAAAAGAAAAATTAACTTTCATACGTCGGGCGGGACGAAGTTTGCCGGAACAGCTGTTATTTCATAAATTTAAGTACTTTATGGTATAGTTATTGAAGAAGCAAATTAAACATCTCTTTATGATACGAATAAAAGAAAAGTTGATGGTATATATATGTTGGTTATGTATTGGTATGGGATGGTATGGTATGGACGAAGTTTGCCGCTGCCGGGAAAATAAGAAACAAAGACTGATCGACAAATGCACTCCGGCACCGGCAGATCTGATCTATACCAATTCATTAGTTTTAAAATTTACAATACTCTTTAATTACAAGTGAAATGAGTTTTTCAACAATTATGACACCTCACGCGTAAAAATACTTTTGTGAAATTTAAAGCCGCCTTCGTTTTCTAGATTAAATATAAGTTTTAGAGAAGCTAAAACCTATATTCCAGGATGTAATGAAATTGTTATTTTCCGGTTTCATGTTTGTAACTACACTAGTAAACAACAGTGATATTGTTATCATGGCTTATAACTCTTGTATTGTTACTATTTCTATGAATCATGAAATTAATGACGGCATTTGTTATAACCACGTAAAATCTGAGCAGGGAATGCTCGTTTGCGAAAGTAACCTCACTACTCCGAAGAGGTAGGCAGAGAAAGGTGTGCTAGTATATCGACGAATCGTAAGTCAAGTACCTAGATATACTAGAACACACTACTAGGGCCTATGATGTGATAAGTGGCAAGCCTATCGCCACTTCGGGCACATTCCAATCCCGGACAATATAGGTAATGCTTATTCAGAATAATCTGAAAAACATTTAAGAAAAGTTGCCCGACCTGGGAATTGAACCCGGGACCCTACGTGGCTAACAGGCGACAACCGTACCGTTATACTACAAGGAGACTTCTACAACACTTCTGTTCATGTCTTTTTTTATGGGAAACAGACACCACAGATGTTGCAGTTGAGTCACTATCTGTGATCGGGCTATTTCACAGTTTGTGCAAGAATAGATAAGGCGGTAGATCCCCACTCGGAAAAGTTGCTGCACTGCACTCTACCACCAGCGGTCATGTTGGAAGTGACCTAGTTAACGTATGCTAGCCTCTAACGAGCTGCCTGGTAGGGAAGCCAGGAGACCCCATGGACCAACACAATTCGATTTTTTACAGTATACTTACTGCGTTTGAATTTAATTTCTCCCTCCCTTCATCATGCGAAAAAATCCTAATATAATTTCTTTTTAAACAAATAATTAAACTCTCCAAAGGTTGTAGGTTGAGGATGTGTCAAGAACTCAAGAGTCTGAAAGGGGCCTCCCTCTTAAGTGGGGACCGACCGGATGGCTTTGCTTTTCAAACATTTTTGCGCTGTACAATATTCTCTCCTACTTAATAAACCTCTTCAAACTCTGCTAGCCTATTAAGGGTCAATTCAAAAGCGTGAAACTTCTCGAGCGCTTTTTAAAAGATAATTAAAAATCGTTTCCTACCACGTCCATACAAAGTAGAACAATCTCAACACAGGTAGTTAATTTTTTTTTGAAAATAGAACATTTTTAATAAGTTAGTTATGACGATAAACAGTAAACATCAAAACGTTAAGTTTTATATTATGTTCTGCTGTTCAGCTTTCAAAGCTTTGTACTGACCTAAAACTTTGTCGCACAGAAGCGTGTATTGTAATCAGGAACATTGCAGTCATGTGTGTCCCGGATTGTCCCGTTCTCTAGTGACCCGAATCCCTGTTACATAGTTTTATTGAGCCGTTAACTATGTTTGCGTAAGAGTAACATGGTAACCCAACACAGAAGTGTATTTGTTTATATGAAACACGCGAAGGAAATCATTTGAGCGTAAAAAATAGAACGCGAAGCTGATTATGACGGTATCGCCTTTTTATTTGGAAGTTCATTGAAGAGACGTAAATTCTTATCATTTCTTTGAATTCAGTGCATCCCGGGAGCGTATGAGTGTTATAATTTCGTTTTAACTCGTCACTTTAGTCCACTATTTTTTCATCTACTGTTGAAAATAATCCCCCATCCGGCTCGTTTTTCTCGTGACACTTCGATATTAACCTGCCTGCAATTGATGAAATTGATCAGGCAGTCCAACAATGATGGACTCTTCTTAATCTTTGGAATGTTTATGGTCGTTATCAAATGCTCTTTCTGATCTACTAGCAACCAGTCGTTCCCTACGTGGATATTAAGAACTTGTTTATTATCAATTACGTTTACAAATCTAAAGAACGTTATAAATACAAGTCCTACAAGTGCCTCAATTCTTAAGTATCTTACAAAAGTAAACTAATAATAAACTTATCATTTTCAGGAAACTCGTCGCCCAATTTAGTCGTGAAGAAACGTCGCTGCTTGTTCTGCGCGTAATGGTAGGTCTAATAATCCTGTACGACTGGGTACATCCTTCGGGTGCCTTTTGTCGTTCTTCCTCAGTGGACGTCAAAGGCTGTGTAAAGTTCCTCCAACAGCAACCACCCCCCAAAGCAGAACCTTTATTAAACGCCCTCCGATATACAACGAAACATTTGAACAGTCAGTCTACGCCGAAAAATATACGGACACTACTAGCGGCGTGAGGACACCATTCAAGCCTTGCATGTTGTTGTGGGGAATGATGTGACAATAATACTTGGGGATTTCTCGTTGGCATTTAGTTTTGCTATGTATTCTTTATTTTTTTATTTATCATTTCGTGGATGTCTTCGGTAAGCACACCAATGTGAGTGATTGTTCAGGATATATCGAACTAATTCTCTCTTTTAGTTTATTAGTTCACTGTAACTGATTACTACTTAGATATCAAAGTCAAGTAAAACGCAGATAACATTATATCCGTTATATTTATCAAGGTTGAGTCATTGATAAAAAGGAAAACAAATATTTCAGCGAATAGATTTGATTACTTAATTTTTGAATGAAACCACACTTGCGCCATTTGCGATCGGATATAAATATTGGTGAACTAAACATAAACAATTCGTGCTTTAGTGAACTAAAAAACTACTAGGGAAACCGCTATAACCATTTCCTGTAACTAAACACATAGAAATAGACAGTGAAAGCATTCGAACGGTCCTTAGTATGAAACTAACCGTATTTTGAAACCCAAGTCGTTTTATTTAAAAATGCACAATCAAATATGCGTCAGAAAAAATTAGAACTAAAAGTTTTTTTTTGTTTCAGAAGTGACGTAGATTGAAAAGTATTTTCAATTAGCCTTAGGTTGAACAAATTCGTCACTTCGTTGATTCAACTTTTTTACCAATTAAAGGATTCGGCCTTTCACTGTCTATCCTCTTATGTTTAAACTTAAGATGGGTCCATTAACGAATCTATGAGCAAACTTTACAACCATGCCTATCTACAAGCGTATATTTATGGGAAATACTGTTTAGTAGTTTAGTTTAGTTTAGTATAATGACCCTCAACTCACCAAATGGAAATTGAAGGAGTCGAAGGTGGACGATCACTAAGCTAAAAGATAATTCACTCCTTTAAAAATGCTTAAATTTTAACGATGTAGAGATACCTACCTAGGTATAGTTCCAATCCTTGGCCGTTCGAATAATAATAAGAGCCAAATCTTTTTGTCAGTAGGCAATATCAAACCAAATGTTGGTATACCAACATTTGGTTTATGGATATTGCCTTCAAATTCTAAAGCTGGAAACAAACTATCGAACTCATCCGCAATCCGCGGTTATAATACCGCGACTAACGTTTCCAGCAGGTCAAATTTCTATCCAGGATTGATGTCCTATTATAGTTTGCAGAGCAAATTCAAATGTTAATTAAGTTTCTTCTAATTAGATAATAACCGTCAGCTGTATCCGATAATTAATTTGTTTCCCGTTTATCTATGAAAAACTACCTTCAAATTCTAAAGCTGGAAGAAATTATCGAATTTCGTATTATTATGACCGCAACTAATTATTTTTCAGCAGGTCAGATTTCTATCCGCGACTATAGTTCTATAGTTTGTAAAGTTTACTATACAACTATTCAGATGTTTTCTGAATAGTTGTAAGATTGAAGTTTCTCCTGGCCACAATCGTCAGCCACAGTATCCGATAAATAATTTGTTTCCAGATTATAAATAACTTATTCCGCATATAATCACATGTTAGGTACCGCGTATGTAAAGTCGTTAATGGATTTTCATCAAAGCATTTCGTTGTTATTATTGCATTATATAAAATGATAATTGTGATTGAACTATGTTATAAGGAGAGGTCGGTCGTTTGATATCACATTTTAAGCTTTCGGATGTTACGTAAGATCTTTAACGAAGGAGAAATAAGAAAGTCAATTGATGCGATGGTACCAATGTATACTCAATTATAACACGTTAGCGTTAAGAATGCAGTGTTTTACTAAAGGTGTATGATTATTATTAACATCTGAATACAACCGTTTTGTTTAAAAGAATTACCTGAATTTGGTGAACTTGACTCTATAATTATGAGTGATTTTATTGGCTACTGGGCCTGTGAGTAATGATAAAATACTGCGTTCTTAATGTAGACCTTCTATACATTAGTTTGCTGCTGAGAGTTCTAAACAAAATCTATTATTTCGATCATCGGGTATTCCAATACAAATGTATGTGTAGGTTTATCTACGTTGTTCATTAACTATCACACTTACAAACCATATTATAATACATAATATATGTTTAGACAAAATAAAAAAATGGAAAAAAACCATAAGTCTTATCTACGATTTCTTCTATATATCGTGTGAGTGATTCTTATGAATAAGTAATGTAATCTACTATATTATGAATTTTTTAAACAGGAATTTTAGTTTTTTACTTATTATGTTTCAATTGGTGACTATTTGGCAATTTAAAATAAAAAAATAATCATACCTATAATAAAATATACCTGATAACAAATAAAATAATATGTTTGTTGTAAAAACCATAACTATTGAATAGACCCTCAGCAGTGAACTGATTGCTTTTATATTATATCAGTTTACTTTTTTTAAATAGCACAAAAAATATGTTGATAAAACTCGAATTGTAAAAGGAGTGGCAAATGTTATGCTTAACTATATTATGTTATTGTATGAAAATACTCTAATTTCCTATTAAAATTATTTCTTATAGTTACCTTTAAGAATGTATATTTTTACTTGACAGATGCAAATTGTGTATGATTATTGATATATTATGTAAGTTAAGTATTGAAATTTTATCTGCTTCGTCGTTAGTCTGTAACTCTAAAGATTATATTATTAGGACTTGTGTCATTTTATATTGTCACTGCTTAGTGCACTTACAAAGTCATCTTGATAGCACGTATAATGTAGAAAAATATAGTCATATTAGTGATTCATAAGTTGAAATCACATAAATTTGGCAGATTATTTGGAATAAACAAACAATCCTAAAGTATACTCAAACCCAAATTTTACATATAAATAACATTTATGCCTATTACTTTAGGTACCATAATCATTGACAACACTCGGAAGTCGAAAGGTTTTTCTAATCAAAAACCAAACATTTTTTTCTTGAGAAAAGTCTTCATATAATATTAGTGTGTTGTGTTCTCTGTATTCTAGAGACAGTGAAACAACATAATTTGGTCGTAAATATAATTGTTTCATTTACATTTATCAAAAAGTCTATTAAATATATAAATTTGTTATTTGTAAATGTACTAAGCAATTACATATTTGTTATCGCTTTGAAAGCAAAAACGCAACCTATTTGATTTAGAGAAATCATATCCCTTACCCCCATATATGCAAGGTTCGTAAAAAATAAGCACACAGTTTATATAAGCGAAAATAAGTTAGTATTTGAAGTCTACTTCCATAAGCTTTGAAACAATGTTAGTTGAAAAAATGTGACCTTGAAAGTCAAATATAACTAATAGTTTTGTAGGGTACTACAACTTTTGCGATATGTCAAAATCACAGCATATAAATCAAAGATATATATTATTGAATATCTAGTAGTTATCGCCTCGGTTATTCATTATAGTCGGTGTCCAAGTTTTACGCACGTGTTTTCAGGTTCTATTCGCGGGTACGGCAACTTATTTCTATGAGCTTTTTTTAAGTTTTTCTGAAAAACATAACGTTGTCTGGGATAAGATTTGTAACAGATATGGCGACGAACTTGCCACATCCTGCCACCTAAATAACATTGGCTCATCTTAGGTGACCTTTGGGGGTACCCTGTACCCCTTCGGCGTGATGAAATGTTCGTTTTTTTTGTTTTTTTTATACAATATATATAATATATATTTACAAAATTAATAATAACTCGGAAATTTATTTCATAAAAATTGACACTGACGTTGTGTCAATAACTTACAAGGTAGATTGGAAAAAAAGATAGACCTAATTATTACAAAATGTGGAAAATGACAACTTGATTTTGTATTTTAAATATATTAACGAACTTCTTTTAATAATCGTAATGGAATATTATATAAAAGTTAAAATCGTTAAAATTTTAGTTAAACTGAAATACCTCCACGCTTATTATCCCCGAAGGGGTAGACAGAAGTTTGCTAGTATATCGACGACTCTAAAGTCCAGTAGATATACTAGAACACAAGTTACTAGGGCCCTGATGTGATAGGTGGCAAACCTAGCGCCACTTCGGGCGCATTCCTATCCCGGGCATTGTAATGATTACTCGGAAAAATCTGAAAAACATTTTAAGAAAAGTTGCCAGAGTTAAACTGAGTTCTTATAATGGTGATCTCTTTTGATAAACGTCTACATTAATTCATATTTAAGATATCATTGTTAAAAATGTTTATTATTAATCATTTAGCAAGTTTTAAGTAATTTGAAAAAATAAAAATTGCTTATAGCTTATGGAAATAGACGTTACCGTATTACTATAGAAGATTTTAATAACGTATTTGTAACAAGTTTAGAGGATAATTACTGAAATGCCTTGAAATTTGGAATTAAATTTAACAATAGATTGAACAGATTTTTATACTCAATTGAAAATATATGCGTAATTACTTATATTAAGATAAATTCCTAGTTAGAATACAGTATTCATAAATATATACTTTTAGGAAATTGATATGGTTAACTAATCTAAAAGATATGGCTACTCTAGAGTTTGTAAAATATGGAGTGTAGAGAAAATAAGTGTGATCTCCAATGGGTGTTAATTACTAGCAAAACCAAAATCCGCCAAAGGATATAGACAGCTTTTGCGATATTAGCGCCACCTCTTTATAAGCGTTTGATAGACACTTTATAATGCACATCGGTCTTTTTTTTTCTATACTCCACAGATTACTTAATGATTTGTCGTGTCACATGAGGCTAAAATAGGAAAGGGGTATTTTATTAATCGATCAAGAAATGTCAATTTTCTGACGTCTGGTATTTCCCACTCTGCAATGTGCAGATCTAGTAGGCTGTTATATTTTTTTACTATCCGACCAAACCAATCGGACTTGTCTAATTAAATGTTAAATTGTCTTATTATCTAAACATAAATTAGAACGCCGCGGTTACTAATTTTCCGTTTTTTTTGTGTATTATAATTACTTGAAATATTTTGGCTAATTAGTTTGGTCAAGTAATATTAGAAACAGTAGATTCAATACTGAATACAACCTCAACACTACGATAGTAATTGATGCTTTTGAATTATATTGGATTCTTTCGTTTTTGTTAATTTAAAAAAATAATTTTAGTTTTAAAGAACCGTAACTTTCTTTGTTGACTGTATTAAAAAAGGTAACATAAGTACAATTAAAATAATTATCCATGTGCTCAAATTTGCATGATAGTAATAAAGAACCGGTAAATTTACAGTTTTTATAAAATAAGTTTTTAACTGTTCCCTTTTTATAATAAAAATATTACAAACTGTTTAAAAGTGTGTAAAATCGTATGTGTATTATACCGCGCTAGTCTTATGCAGGCTAGTAGCTAAAATTTAAAACTCCTCTAAACTGCCCATATATCTAAAGACTGAATGTTTTAAAACAAAAAATATATACATGTCTTATAAAAAGCTTCTAGTCGCAAACTCATAAACACCTATACTTTATTATTCAAACTTGATATAAAATCCTTTACAATATTAACAGTATAAAAAAACAAAACACTTTATAGCGCGAATTTTTTTCTTATTTTTAAAATATAATTTAAATTTCATTGTGGCTATGTGAAATTTCTTATTATTAGTAATAAAGAAAATCGAAATAAATAGCCAACAACTTTTGCCCTTAGATATTCATATTCGATAAATTTTAATGACGGTAACACTGCATATAACAGATAACATACCGTCTTATAGAAGAGCTTTCATTAGCTGCTGTTATACTTAATATCATATTATGTAAATAATGATTTCAGTCACAATAATTTATAACAAAACTATAGCAAAACCTACAGTATGTAAGCCTATAATGCAAGGAATAAACATACTATAGCTTTAGATGTTGCTATTCCAAACGACTGAATTATTTGAAACCAAAAATTTATTATTAAAGGCGAGACGGTTTGGCATAGTTTAGTCTCTATTGTAATGATCGTAGGCAAAGTTTATTGCCAAAACATATTATCTTGTTAATTCGAAAGCTAACTAAATGCACATGAAGGCAGTATTTTTGAATAATATTAACCTTGAGGTTAAATCTGGAGACTACACTCCTAACGCAAAACTGTCGCCAGTATTAAGCAACAATTTGTGCTCAGTAATATTCTAATGACTGTTTTAATTATATTTTCTATATACCTTTTATTTCTGAAATACATTCAGTTCCATAGTCGGTACATAATTTAATTACAGTAAAAGTGGAGGATTATATATAAACTTTTGAAGAAATCATGAAACTACAAACATTTTACCATTTTATAATGTATAGTAGACCAAATACTGTTCTAATAAAAAAAAAGTACTACTAAAAATCTACTCAATATTGTTGAATGCAGTGAGTATTTCACTTGCTTTAAATAAAATTTGTAATATCAAGGAATACTCTTTTAAGAAATATTGATTGTAATGCAAATCGCAAAAATTGTATTAAAAAACAAGAATGGAACAAAATTTTGAAAGGTTTTAAAGTGATTCTTAAAAACGTGTATATATTATATGTTTATATATGCTATGTTGCATTAAGTTTTAGAAAAAATATACTTACACACATTATAATGTGCCTATTATGTAAGCACAAATATATAATTTATACTTAGTGTTAATACATTACCTACTAAAAGAATATTATCCCTATTCCCTGCACATGAGCACAAATAAAATTTATATATTAATACCTACATTCACCTTAAATATGTATACTAATTTTAATGTAATTCAAAAAGCCTTGCTACTAGCGCAAACTTAAAGTTATGTGTCTAAAAAACAAAAAATAAAACTATTTGTCACTGCCCAGTTTTTAGAGTATTTGAATTAGTGTGAAATTTATATTTAGCTGTAGACACTCCAACCATAGATAAACTTAGTTTGAATGTTGGAAACACTGTTAGTAAAATTCCGTGTTAGATTTTTAAATTAGTTGAATTTTAATGTATAGAATCCGAGTTTCTTAAATATTTGTTATTTAAATACACCTTTGTTAAAATGTGTGACTGTTTCAATAATCAATATTAAAATGGTTTTGCCCCTGCGCGGAACAATCTATACAGCATAAAAAATGTTGCTTGTTTTAAAAATCTTGTACTATGCTCTATTTTACGTATTAACCTTTTATGATAGATGGCAATTTCTACTTTGTATGAGACTGGAATTAGCTTCTGTATACCTTTGCACTTGTTATTTCTTGATATTAATGTATTTTTAATGTTTTCAAACGTTAAGTATTTATTAATTATATTTAGATGAATCTTTGTCCAACCGTTGTTCCACATTATTGTTTATATCGATTCTGTTGAACTAATATGGTTAGTATTTAATTATTAATTATTTATTGTATATAATAACACACCAAAGTTATAAATAATAAACTTCATAGTCTCTTAAATTTGTTTTTTATTCAAATCCTGTATTTAATAAAAACTATTACTTAATATTATGAATAATCTTCACAAATATATTTACAAGTATTTATTTTACTTATGTTACAGCCATACTTTTAATCACTTCTCAAATGTTTAAGGACACAATCCCTAAAACATTGATTTGAACCTCTAAAAAATATTGCAATCAGTTTAATGTATTACTATTGATGTTTTTTTTTACATTGACTATAACAAAAAGCAATATTTTTCTCAACAATAGCCCAAAACACTGATACATTATCACCTATCAACTGTAAAAAATAGTACATTATTTTTTGTCAACAATGAGATACGAGTTTGTTGCATTTTGATGGTGAAATAAGTTAATGGATTATTTTACTAGATCAGTCATAACTGGGTGGTAGGTTGGCATTCTTGCGACCCGTCTGTTCTCTCCATTGGAATGTTCCATACAGGACGGTAGGGTAACTGATCGGAGTCCGCTTATGACCGAGTCCATAATGACAAATTAATTGCTAAACCGTGTAGCTTTTTTTATGAAATAAGGAAGCGAACAAGCACACGGCTCTTGGTAAGAGACAACCGTGGCCTGTAGACACCATAGATGTTGTAGGTGCATCGCTGTCCTGTGGTCAGGTTGTTAAACCTTATGTGCAAGTCTACCGGCTACCCTACCCGCCGGGTACACGATAATGTCTTTATGACGGCAGGAATAAATAAAGCGGTGGATCTCTACCCGGGCGAGTTGCTGCACAACACTCTACCACCAGTGATCATGTTGGCGATGACGTTGATAACCTATGCTCGCCTCTTACGAGCTGCCAGGTTGAAAGGCAGATGGTTTATTCTACATAGAGGACCCGGACCATTACAGGGAAAAATATCACTTAACCTTGTGTGTAAGTAAAATGCTCAGCCCCTGAAATTATTATTTAATTGGGTGAGACTATCTACAGCGCCAATACCAGTGACACCGAACCTCGACCTGGTGCTGCATTCTGATTATTCAGGAAAGGGAGCTTTCTGTGGCTCGCCACTTGGCGTTGCGGCTGTTGCGTCCGCAACTTTATGACTGGGAACTTTGGTCACTTGAGATAGCAAAACAAGAATAAACTTTCTTGATAGCAATGGAAAATCTCCTGTCTCTTACTATCAGGGGATTCACTTAGCCGCTATCTTTTAACAATTCAAATCTAAAATATTTGACTAGCCACATTGTTAGGAAATCTTTCCCTAACAACTTTTACATTAAGTTAATATTTCTATAAAATATTCCAGCATACAGCAACACATAAGTTGTTACAAATTTATATATTATTTAATTGAATTATTTATCTGTTTAAAATGTTATGCACAAAGAAAAACTTACAATTTTACTTATTGATGAAACTTATCTATATATACTTATACACTTGTCTTCCTGTGTCAATCTACATAATATTTAATAATACTATATTTTGGTTTGAAATTAACAAGAAATGTACAAAGGAATAAGGCAGTTCAAGCTAATTAGTATTTTAATATGTCTTAATAATATAGATAGTTATATTTTATCTGTTGAAAGATCACTGCTTTTTGGATCCATAATTTGGCCGCTCCATACCAAAATATATTTTAGAGCAGCTAATCTATTGTGTGTGTAGCTTATGTATATCTATTGTAATATATGGGAAAAAGACACAAATGGGAATTGTACTTTTATAAATTACCCATAATTTTTTTACATAGTCATAGAATGCCACCGTCATCTTTACTACTGTCAATCAAATTTAAGAAAAATCATATTAAATTTATGTATTTGCTGGTCTTGGTTTTAATATCAGCTTTCCAGTCTCGTCACAAGACATGTTGAAATCGTTGAGTACTGAGCGGGTTCTGGCGGTTATTATACTGGGAGCTATAACTTTTCTATGAACTCCCATCATAAATAACAGCACTGAAAAAAATTAAAAACAATCGAGTGAAAAACTACAAAATTTAACTATATTATTTAAATAATTAGTAATAAGTATGAGATTAATTAAAGTAGATATTACCCCATAGGTAATAGTAAACCCAGTAGCTTACCTAAAAATGTTGAAGTGAATGCAAAGAATGGATGATTCCAAAATGACTGAGTCAGAGAGACAACTGGTGTAAGTGGGTCAGTCAACCAGTGCCATGCAGCAATTGCAGTACAAACTGACACAACTGCCAATAGAACTGTAAAAAAGTTACAAATACAACAAAAAATTAAACCAACTGTAGAATAATTATTTAGAAAAGACCAACTGCCTTCCTATGTGACAACTCGTAAGAGGCGAGCACAGGTTAACTGGGTCACTACCAATATGAGCACTAATGCAGCAACTCGCCCGGGTTTATGGCGGCAGGAATAGATAAGGCGAAGGGATCCATTGCCTTACCTATTCCTGCCGCCATAATGACGCTGTCGTGTTCCGGTCAGGAAGGTTAGGTTAGACTTGCACACGAGGTCTAACAGCCCGACCACATGGCAGCGGCGCACCTATAACATCCATGGTGTCTATAGGCCACAATTGTCTCTTACCATCAGGAGACCCGTGTACGCACACGGGTCTCACTGTCTTAAAAAAAATACTTTTTACAAAGTCATAGAATAAACAGCCTGTAATATACATATAACTATTCGAAAAATTGTTTATATTATATTTTATTGCTTTTATTATGTGCGACTCAATCAAGCAAGATTAATAATTCACTCTCGACTTGACGTACGTTTTGCTTCGCAACCGAAGCATCTTCATCTTCAGGATAACTAGTCTGCACTCCACGACTGTAGCGCGAGAAGTCGTGGAGTGCAGACTAGTTCTCCTGAAAATGCTTCGATTACAAGGTGAAACGTATGTTGAGCCAAATGCCAAACAAAGCCGAATGTCAAGCCATCAGCGTTCGAGGCTCAGTATACCTTCTCAACTTTACCGGTCCACCCGAAACACGTGCGCGTCGTAGAAGGAGAAATAGAGCGTAGGGCACACGAACCTCTCCAGAGCAATCCCTTTCTCCTAAGACGACATGACGAAGTGACAGATATTATCAAAGTCCTCCATAATGAAATATTATGGAGGACATTACGATTACATATCGAACAAAGTAATTAAATACTTCCCCCGCATATATTTACTTATAAACATCTTCTAATTCTTAATAGCAAACTGTTCTTTTCCTGAAGAGTGACAAGAAGCCACCGTCATAGGAAATCATAAATCGGGAAACCGCGTAACTATCAGTTTTTTATTATTTCGATCTGCAAAATATACTCGCCCGCCTTGAGACGGTAGTAGCTGAGAAAGAATGGTTCATGAACGGGCAATTCTGTTTTTCGGATGACCCACTCATGTATATAGCTCACAAAGCACATACTAGACGGCCTGAATAGACGGAAATCCTTATACACAGGAACGCTATTCCTATGATAAGGTCAAATACAACGGTCAAAGCTTTAGGCTCTACTAAATTGGCGTGCCAGATAGACTAGTACTCATCGTACGAGATAAGTACGTAGGTACTCATCGTATCACAAATTTATATTTCGTATAGAAGGTAATCTCTCTAGTAAGGAGGTCTTCCCCTCGAGGCGGGAGTACAGCAAGACTCAGCACTATCAACATTGTTACACACCCTCTACACCAATGACAACAACCAGAACACGGCAGCAGGTTCGGTCTCCCAAGAAAGAGCCCCTGATGTTCACGTTGTAGATATTGAAGGTGATAGAAGTATGAAGTATATGGATAGTGTACTTACTTCTCCATCTCATAGTAGCTGGTTGTAAACATGCTATAACTTCAGTCAATCTTCTCTCAAAAGCCTTCAAATCTGCAAGTAAATCTTATAAATATTAGAAAATATATTAGTACCTACACCATTATAAAATTATATTAACATACAACATATTTTGGTATAGACATATTTTATTTCCATATAGTAGTCAGAAGTACATATGCATGTACCCACAATGAAGTGACAATATTAGGTCCCATTAATTAACAGGTGACAAGTTCATTGCCATATCAGACACAAATTCATTTTCAGGCAATGTTATATTTTTCAGAAACACTGAAAAAACTTATAAAAATAAGTTGCCCTATCAGGGAATCAATCCCACTCCATCAAAGAGGCAATCATATAGAAACATATAATATGTAAATGTAAAGAGAGTGAGCAGCTTTTATTAAATAAATAGAATTTGTATTTGAACTCTTCATTGTGGGGACAGACGTTTGTGTGATGAACGTAGATGACTGAATTTCTGGGTCTAGGTACTTATTAATTTTATTCTGGTATCTATTTAAGTATTTATATGTAACCCATATCACAAGCATATAACTTGATTAGTTACTCTGAAACAGTGGTTCTTAACCAGTATCTCAAGTGGTCCACAAGCTATGCTAATAAATTAGTGACAAGATTTGAGGTGCACATACAAGCACAAAAATCTCATTAAAATCTTTCATGATTTTTATTCTATTATCATTAACATATTAAAGAGTTTTTTAAAATGCTGAAATCTAAAAGAATTTATTTGCATTTATTTACTATATATTACCTCCAAATCAATAAACTATCTGAGTGGTCCATGGAATAATGATGTTTTTCATTTAACAAAATTTCAATAAATATATAACTAACGATCATATTTTTTTTACTGTCAGCTACTCAGAATGTTTAAACTATACGCTGATATAACATGAACAATTTTAAGGCGGCATCTGGTTAGAGTTAAATTAATTCAAAAGAAGTTTACCTTTCTACATATAAAATAGATTTGGATAAAATTTAATAGTTATTTTTAAAAGAATTTTATTTGATATAAAATAATAAATTGACTTGACAGAATGTCTAAACTATCGGTAAAACCGAATGGCAATTCTTAGTGAAGTATTATTTTTTAACAAAAATTATCGTAGCAAATCACATAGGAGATATTTTACGATAAGAATATAACAATAACGATAAAAAGTGTCACATTAATTAAAACATTTAAAAATACACAAACACTTACCATCACAGGCCGTTTGTTCTAAAGACATTTCAGATTATTTATCAATAAAATTTGAATATAAATTACTTTTATAGCATAAAAAATACACATCTACAATAATACCAACAACTTAATAATTTAAGGATAAATCTAACTCATGCATCAGCTACTTAAGTAACAAATTGGCCTCGGTTTCTCATACAAATTACCAGAACTATGAAATATGAAGTATCAAATTGACACTTGACAGCAATTGTCATTATCAAAAGCTATCAAGTCAAAATATACTGCCCGTCATTCACGAGAAGCTATAATTTTTATAAACAAACTTACTTTACCAAGTAAATATTTTTACTGCGTAACAATAATGATTAATGAATGACCATATTCAATCGAAATAAAAATATATACGAGTTATATGAAAGATTAACCTTTTTCATTTAGTCTAATATTATTTGACACCTATCGTTTGTGCTTCGTGGTACGGGGACGCGCCGATCTCAGGGAGTACAAAGCTTCAGTTTGCTATTTTGAAATAAACGTCATTCAAGTTTTGAATACGCACGATTACGATATTTCATTGCTTTATTAAAATCGCGGATTTTGTCGTAATTATTAATTTTGTTATTTTTTCGTTATCACTTTGATACTATTGTTGATTTTGTTAATTGTTGCCTTAATTTTATCGTTTTTGTTATTTGTTATTGTGTATTTACGTATAATGGAATGGATGGAATAATAATATCATTATTATTTCTATTTCTATTCGTATTTTTCTACGGATGCTTGCAAAAATTCCTTTACTAATAATTTATTAAATATTAAAAAAAATAAATACTTTTTTTCCTTTGACCCAAATGTTGAGAACTTCTGAATGTTTGTTTACATTATGGAGGGTATAAGTAAGGAGTAACATCTCTTAAAGGAGAATAACTAGAAATGTGTCCAGCTGTTGCTAAAGCAACAGCTAAATAAATATAACAGTTCAAAAACCTTCCAGATTGGCGCTAGTGGAATCTACAGTGTATGGTATGAACTATGGTGTGAACGTAGC
>DVZL01001022.1:0-19476 GCA_018236625.1 Lasaia peninsularis
GCCCGACCACAGGGCAGCGGCGCACCTACAACATCTATGGTGTCTATTGGCCACGGTTGTCTCTTACCATCAGGAGATCCGTGTGCCTGGTCGCTGTCTTATACTATATAAAAATAATTCTATCAGTTAGTACTACTTCTATCCTATTTTATCATCATGTTGACGATTCTACTGATATTTTTCACTTGTGTTATATTTTTTATACAGAAAAGAAAGATGCATGTTTAATTTTGTCCAATTACTCAGCAAAGAACAATCACTGAGATATCGTTGGGATGTATGTTGGGATGTTATCATTTTGACTTTTTAATTAAAAATTATGGTAGTACTACGGTTGTTTATACTAGGTGAGAGTTTAACTGCACAGACTTTATATCTCTGCAACTGAGAGTAGAGTAGCTGAAATCTTTTGTGATAGGCTTAAAACTCTATCCTCTGGTTGACAACATACAGTACATACGCAGATATATATATTTTCCTTACAATAGAGTCCTGTGAAGATGTGAAATATCCGAGTTGCTTACCATTGCCATTCGTAATGCCTGTAAATTTTTAGATCTGGTTTTCAAAAATATTGAGCAATTTAAATGCATACATGGTAAAAGCATTATGCGTCGCATCCTTTCCTTTACTCCCGTTGGGAAATATAGTGATAACTCTAATTATATACAACAGAATCGGCATCCTTGGTAAACTTATATAATGCAGACTCATAGGGACTCGCGAACACACAATCGTGCCTATATTATATATTAATACATAACATTTCCCACACAGAGTTCCACGAGCACATCGGTTTCAGCATCGACAACAAACAATTTAGTCATCAACAATCTCAATGTTGTTGTTAATAACAATAATCACAACAATAACAATGTTATTAACAACGCATCGGTTGCGTCATTGGCTGCGGCTGCAGCAGTGCATAGTTATACACCATATCATAGAAACCGTAGAAACTCACAAGAGAATCAAAACTTTGGGCACCCTAGCAATTTTGGTCCTACCCTCAATGCAACTGCTTCGAATTTCTCTCACAACATTCCCGAAAGAGAGGCAGCACCTATGTCCCATTTGAGAAACATTAGTGGAAGCGGCAGATATCCTCAAGGATATAGACAGAACCAACAAGGTTTGTACGCATTATATGAGATAGGATTTTTAAAAAACCACCAAAGAACACCACAGAAAGACAGCTCAATTTTTGTGTTTTTAACTTTGTGTTTTTTTGTCACTAACCTTTTTTGTATGGGTGATAAGGTAAGTCAGTTTTCTTTTTTTTTATTTAATATAAAACTAACGCTTATATTTGACTAACTTTAATTAAACTTTAGTGGTGTGGTGGTTTAAAAATGCATCCGCCAATTGAATTATTTTAATATAATATGCCTTATTAAATAAATATTAAAATAATCAATAAAATCCTATCTCCTAGTTAATGCGTATGAACTATAGACTTTCTTCCTTCATATATAAGTACATGTTTTTCAGAATTGTATTATTGGTTTTAAGGTGTATGATTTATATATGTATTCTTATGTATTTTTTATATATACGAACAGAGCTACAACTTACATCCTGAGAGGTGGAATATTCGGCCAACCGCTCCGATATACGTGCCCAGCGATGATATAAGGAACCATCAGCCTACGCCACAAATAATACCTCATAGCTCTTCACACACTCAAAGTATCGCCTCGATGCATAGCTACAGAAATAATATCGAAGTACCGAACGATTACCAGAACATTCGATCGCGGTCGCCATCTTGTTACTCGAACAAAATGGCGGCGTCGATCGGTGCGAACGACTGGGCGCTTGTGGCAAACACAGGGAATTTGTGGAAGGTGAGGGGAGGGCATTGGATAATAGAGTGAATATGTAGCTGTGTGCTTTAGTAAGATCTCTTTTTTATTTAAAAAAAAGTTGAACAGCAAAGACATCACACAGTACAGCTTTTCAATTTTATTTCCTTCAACATCTATTTATCTGATTTTATGAATATAAATCCAACCATTTGATAAAATGGGGAAGCATTTATAAGCAGGAACGCTCGGGTGAGCATCTAACGTATTTTCTTTATTAAAACGTTTAAAACCTTATGAGATCTTACTAAAGTGGTAGATATCATTTTAACCGCATGTTATAATCATAGTTGCATGGCATTCATACGCACTACATGTACATAAGCCCATCCCATCTCCTTCAAATGTAACACATTCATATCACTTTTACCACAGACGTATTTACGAATTATCTGCGATACAAAACCTATTACATTACACGTGTTAAAGCTTTAAACTCACAATCTCTTAGCTTTAATCTTTTTCACAGTGTGAAGCACGAATTTTGAATTTTATTAACGGTTTATTCTGTACAAAAAAAAATATATTTTCAAAACATAATTCACTTTCTTAAATTTTCTTATTTCTTTTTTAATTTTAAATTATTTATTTTACAAATATTTTTTGAACATATAAATAAAAAGCATTTTAACTTCTCACTTTCTTCATTTTTTTTATTGTACATTATGTCAAAAAATTTATACTTTTTCATAGATAAAAGTAATAAAACTATTTTTTTAATTTAATAAACCTGTGTTTTTGTATGAAACAACTCTTTCTAGTATACCAGTACGATTTATTGATTAGAGATCTGTGTTAAACTATTACATATCTCTAACCTGTTGTATCTCTAGCTTTATTTTACAAAATTGTTACCATCTCAGCCTCAAAAATTTGTGATGACATTTTGTTCACCTAAGTATTAGATTAATGTAATGAAATGTAAATTCTTAAAAGAAATAAACATTTAATGGTTAAATAATCTATTTTATGGTAGACAGAGATATAACGTAAAATTTTGAACATGTGGATTTAGAAAGTGACGGTCAAAAATTTCAATAGAATACTCGTATACAAATTCAACAATAAATCTTTTAAATAATACATATGGTAAAATAACCTACTATTTCGCTGTCAAGAAAAATATATTTTCAGAGTAAACTCTACGTTTACTCATCACAGTACTAAAAACGACTGTTTCGTTCTTTATATGAATTAGTATGTGGATTCCGATATACTAGAGATAGATTGTTGCCTTTTTTAAATGATTATAGTTTTTTGTAGCTAAAGTCCATTTTTTTTCATCAAGAACGAATTATGAAAAATGTTAGGTACTTCTAGCTTCATCTTATGAAGATTTAAATTAATTTGAATTATTTAGATAATATTACGAAACGTTAACTGAAACTCCTTAAACATTTCGTTAAGTCATTACTTTTGCCTTTATTTGTCGAAAGTATTTACAAAATGCAAATCCGAATCCACTCTTATATTTTATACATCTTATGGTGTAAGAAAAGCAGTCCTGACTTGAAGTTATGTTAAAGCACACTCCTTCTATATTCGAACTTAGGAAAATATAAATTATAAAGTAATGTTTAAAATGTGCTACTGTACGAAACACCTTAAAAGCCGAGAATTTCTTAAACGTCGATATTATTTATTTTTTAAATACAAAAATTGAGTTGTCTTTTTATTTACATTTTAAGTCTGATTTTTCTTTTTATTTTATTATGTTAAAATTTAAAACGGAAGCTTAACGAATAATTATTTCAAATGAATTAAAAAGAACTGAAAGTTTTATTTAAATCCGTAATGTAATAATTTCTGGAAACTTTTATAAAAAATAGCCATTGGATTGTAACAATTTTTAACAAAACAAGATTTTTAATGATTTTTATTATTTACAGAACACTTCTTCTAAACATCACCCCGGAAATTCTTCCACGTTGCCACATCACGATACCCTATCTCGACAAATCGTTCAGCAAAATCACATTCATAGCCCTTATGCGGAATGCGATGCCCCAATAGCTCCTGGATCCCCCCGCCACGTTATAAAAGACGAAGAAAGCCCTCTCCATCATCCACAAGGCTACCAAACAACTAGAAGCTATAACCATGAATTCAGAAACCCTCACGTGTACATGTCCCAACATTCACCGGGAAGCCAGGAAATGATCTTTCGAAAGCATTACAAAGATGAAAGCCGTCGTAAGCATCACCATCATCATGGAAGTCAGAATATTAATCACACATATTCAGAAATAGGGAACCAACCAGGAAGAATATACAGACGTGGTTCAGAAGAATTTCGGGTCATTCAAGACGATCCGGTGTATGAAGAAATCGAGAGAAACGAAACGCTAATGTCCGATATGTCTGATGACAATTCAGGACCCGATAACTCCAGGCAGAACCCTGGACATCATGGTTCATCGAGCTCGAAATTCTTCGGTGATCATCGCCCCCTTATATCCTATAGCCCAGGGGAAAGACATCACCATGAGCCTGAGCATTATGGGAAATATGGTAAATGGGATACCATTGAACGGTCTTATGATCAGAGGCATCCATACGAAAGTGGGAGATTGATGCATCCGTACCACCAACCTCAAGAGAACAATATGAGAGCGCTCGCTGCGGTTTTGAATGGAGAAAACAATGTGGTTTGTCATTTAGAACCGCATAACTCGTACGACGTGTATCAACCTCAAACCGGCAACCAAAGGACTGTTTCGCAACCAAGTTTCTAAATTTCCTTCCCAAGTGTTCTGTGTTTGATTTTGCTATGGACTTGAAAACTTTGTACAGAATAGCGGAAATTTTTCTATGGGGGTAGTCATAGACATTTAGTGTCACTTACGTGATAGTGTTATCGTAGAACTTGCCATATGTGGACTTTAAAACATATATTATATTTATAGAAGATTAGACGTAAACGTAATTTTAAATCACTTTCCACTGTGATCCTATTTAAATAATGGCTCAAGTTTCAGCGACGCGACCACTTATGATTTCGTTTAGTGACTTTGTATATACTTAGCGTTTAGACTAGAATACATCTTCTTAAAGCTGTTTGTTTTGTCATGGCATTTCCTGAGCGAAAGCGAAAATCTGTGATGTATCGTTTAGTTTATCTTCTTATAATTCATCTGCTTGTTTCTTTTTTTAAATAAAAAATCCATCCAAACTATTATAGACTGACACCACTTGATGTTGTGCACTTTCATTAGGAATTAGGGTTTTAACTGTTTTAATGCCATGAACTAAAGGAATTGTGTTCTTGTATGAGTTTCCTGTATATTTTGGATCGATTAAGCAATATAGTAGACTGAAGTATTTGTCAAAATGTTGGTGCACTTATTTCTTGTAACAATTATTTATATATAGGGTGACCAACATTTGTTTCGAATACTTTGATGAAAAATATAATGAAATTTGTGGGAATTTTATTTTTTGTAATTGGGTATACTAGTCCAACTCTCCCACTTAATGTAATTTGTACATTGACTCTTGTGTATTTCTGTTATATATTTTGTTTTGATTGTATTTTAATAACGTTGATATATAAAGTAGGACAAACAGAATGTGTAAATAATTTAAAGTTTATATAAATAAAGAGCGGATGTTCTGAGAGAGCAACTGCAAATGGAAAAGCTGTTTTTTTGCAAATAAGTCCTGAAATTTTTTTATTGGCAAAACCAGCACACGGTGAGGGTGTCTTCTAAGAGACAACGTAAATAACATTTGCAACATGAAAATTTGGTTACAAGTATCACACTGGTTACTAAAAACGTTGATAGCCTTCCTTTCAAACGTTCATAATATATGAAATTAATTTTAAAATCTTGGTTCAATCCAAGTTATCTCAAAGATTTTGCTCGTCCAAGCATCAAATGATTTTTATAGGATAAGACAGACAAAAAACCCACGGTTTTCCAGATGGTAAGCGACAACCCTATGATACACCATAGATGTTTTTAATTTTATTTTTTTCTATTATTAAATCAGTGTGGTCACCCTAAATTTAGTTTCGGTTTAATACAATAAAATCAAGAGGTTTTAATGTTCCAATGCCCAATTAAGACTGTATGGTTAAAACTCCTGCATGTTTAACCCTATCGTAAGCATGACAATGGCAAGCACCGAACAATAACCAAGAATAGTAAGAAAGTAGATAAGATCTAACAGCCCGGCGACAGGACACCGGCGCACCTACAACATCTATGGTTTACATAGGCTCCGATTGTCTCTTAACATCAGATGTGCTTGTTCGCTGTCCCTATCCCATAACGATAGAAACTAATCCAGTACAATTATCAGGGACTATACATCGGTAACCCTCCGCCTGCTTCATTTCTATACATAAGCCAGCGAAAGCCTCGTCAAAAACGGTTCATCTGTTTTAGAGATTAACAATCAGACAGAAAAAAATTCTAAAAAATATTATTATGGTACTAGCTGTGCCATATTTGGATTTATGAAAAATACTATGTAGTATAATTAAAACTTGATTTTCATGAAACTGGTTAAAAGACAACATAATACCCCATGGTAATAAATACGCATCGTTTATAAATACTAATCGTTGAACTAACCTCAAACGAGAGATTGGTTTATATTGAATAAGCTTCAGAGGAGAGAAAGGAATATTTAAACTCGCGAAACTCTTTATCAAACTGACGCTTTACACAGTAGTTGACCTAATATATCTGTAAAGAAGTCCAAGACAAATACGACGAAAGACACGGGGTAGGTTATAAACAAAAAAAAGGTAAAATTGAAAATTTATTTCATAATCTTACGACACAAATTTGTTAGTTAATTTTGAAAATATTGATACATAGAACTAATTCTAAAATGCTTGTATAGAAACATTTTACTTTCAAAAGATTTCCAAAACAAGGGAGATCCTAAGGCCCACCGTAATCAGCTGCCTTAAAATGAGATCTAATTTTGAAACTACCTCCGACATTTTTCTAAAACTTACAAACAACATTCTAAAAATATATCCGTCCCTTTTACTTAATACATTTTCCTCTTAAATAATAGGGTAAGCATAGATTTATATAAAACCTATATTTAAGCACTACCCAATAGGATAATGGCCATTTTAAAAACTAAAAGAATTACTAGTATATTTTAACAGTGTTTACTAGATCTTTGAGAAAATCTGAATTGTCGTTTAAAAGGAGGGGAAAATATTACTTATTAAAAATGGTAACCATAATGAAATAATTTTATACAGCCTTATTTTTTGCATTTTTATCAAGCAAAATACTTTTATAGGTAGGTATATAAGTAAATGAACATTTAATTTAATAAAATATAGCCATTATCCTTTATGTCGTAAAATTTCCAACAGAGATCCAAAAATCAAAGAAAACTTCACAAAGTACGTTAATATTTAGAAATACATCAAAATTATATTAAACTATCTACCTACTTAAAATTAAATTATTATAAAAATGCATTTTTAGAATGAAAAAGAAATGAAATACATACAAGGATAAACATAAAAATAACCACGACACAGTTTTCCGAAATAAACAATAATAAATAAATAAAATTAAAGTAAATAACTTTTGAAATTTTTAATGATGGTCACACTATTATAGTAAAGGAGCTATTAACAAGTTTTTAACTCTATAAAGGTAATATTGTCATCTTTCCAAAAAATTACGAAAGAAAATATCATTTAGGTAAAGTTTTTTACAAGAAACAAGCTGGTTATTTTTGTTGTTTCTATGTTATTCAAGTAAACACCATAACTATAGCATTTTTTAATAGCTAAAATGTTTTAGTCATTAAGAAAAAAACGAGGCTGATTAAAATATACTAGCTCTTTTACTAAATATGACATATCTAGCACAAAAAATACACCAATTGAAACCATTTGTCAAATAGCTTTTTATTGACTCATTGTTTCATTAGACTTGAAAATAAATATCGCCTTTGTTTGGTCTTGGCGACTGGCCAATCAATTAATGCATGCAGCAGATTTGTCACAGTAAAGTATAACAGACTATATCATAAGTCAGTTTTAAAAATTAATTAACATACTTTTCCATTAAATTAAACCAAATTATTGGAAAAGTATGTTAAAGTTAATTAAGTTATTTTATTTTATTATATCAATTATAACTCCATGATGTTTTTTTTATTAAGTTACTGACTTTTTAAATTCTACATTATGTGACATTAAATAGGTAATGATTTTCTTCTAGATCGTTTTCGTAGCGAAGAAACCTGTAAAATAGTAGCTAATCCAAATAACTCGAAGAATGGGCTAAATATGTTATGAAAAAGTCTTAAATGAACTACGCAGAGTAAATCATCTATTCGCTAGATAGACTGATGACTTAGCCTTAAGTCGCAGCCAGCCAGTGGATGCAAAAGACCGAGGAGCGGAAGTCATGAAAACGATTGGAGCTCTGTCCAAAAATAAACGAAAATGAGTGGAATTTATGACAATGTAGAATATTTCATGTTGTATTGAAAAAAAATAGTATTTTGAAATTCTAAAACACCTGTCTTATATCTTCTGAAATGCTATACAGGTTGCTCTTAAAGCATCACCATAAAGTAACAATAAATTTTAAAGTATAATTTTTTCCATCATTTTTTAATTGATTTCAGTGACTTTAAATTGAGTTCAGTGACTTTATGTGACTTAAAATTCAAAATTATTATGTTCTAAAAGAAAAATGAATACATTTATGAAAAAGGTACATTTACACTCCCGCAAACACAGTATCTACAGTCTTAAAACGTTTGTATCACAACACCACACTTATAGCTTCCAAAAATACCGACTCATTTAAATAAAGTTGTGCACCGTACTTTTATCTTCAAAACCTTAGCGCTAAAACCCATATTATCTGATCATAGTATTAGTTAGTGTTGTTAAAAAATGTATAAAATCATCAAAAACTCTTACATCACTATCATAATATTATCATGGACTTTAATATCCAACAATCTGTTTTTGCCAGTTATCTGTGTCTTTACTAATATATTTGATATTTTCTCAGTGAAAACTAATGCTATGAAGGTTTTAGAGGGACATAAAATTATCACACATTATCAGCTAGCAATAACGATCCAAATAAATATTATTCTTATACATATTATAAATCTATTTTAATTTTCAAATGGGTTATATTTGTTACGGAATATTTCTTAAATATGCCAAAACCAATAAGAAGAAATTATGTATTTCATAAATTTATTATTTCTATCCTTGGTTTCTGAGATAAGATCAACTTGGAAGGAGGGGTATTTGACTGATTTTTTTAATAAATGCAATACGATAAACTAATATTATAACATGACATAGCAATGCTATGAATAAAAAAACTTGAACTGGCAGGTTACTCCCTCCAAAAACTATTTGTTGTCACAATTATAGTAAAATAAATGAAGCCACTATCTAATTAAAAATGGAAACAATATTTTTGAATTGTGTGGTAGTTTTGAAAACAGCCGTATTTTTTGTACCCAATTTATAAATTGGGAATTTTTAGATTTTTTGAGTTTCATTTCATTATAATTACTTATATTAAAACAAAAATGTATTTAATCAATTCACTTATAGTTTAATATCTAGCGCTGTATAACTAGGTCTTAAATACATTCATTATAATATGTATAACAATTCATTGAAATTATAATACACGAGTAGGTATCAATCATTTCAATTTTTATAAAATAATAATTAAAATTCAATAATGTTCTCTAAAATTATAATACTGTATAACCTTGTGAATGAATAGAGAATCCATTATAATGAAGTCAAATACCCAATCAAATAAAATTTTGATAATAATAAATTTAAATAATTCAAATTTTCATAAATTATAAATATTCTAGAATATTCCAAAGTTATTGCTAATCGCCATTTCAAATCATAATACACACAAATTCCAACTCGAAACTACACAACTTAAATACAACAATGCCAAATTTTCACAATCGAAGAAGCGTGAGCAAAAGAAGTTGCTATAAGCAACCACATTGTTCTACAACCATGCCGGGTATAGTACCATAGATTATATTAAAATCGTGATCAAAATAAAGCATTGAGATACTGCTCATTTTCTTGGGAGCACAACAAGGACCTCCACTACCCTGTGGCGCAGCTAAATGAACTAAATGTGTATGAGGGTATTTTTGTAGGAAGCTATAAGGGCATTCTCCACTGCAATAGTTTGCGTCGTACTGCTTCGGAGCGATGATCCAATCCCATCCGAATTCTTCAAAGTTGACTGAGAGGGGATATCTACAACACCGGACTTCTTTTGAATTTTCAGAACAGTCCATGCCTATCGTCCTTCTCGTTCGTTTGTGTGAATTGTCCCTAAGACTTACTTCTATATATGGCATCTGGAACAAATAAAAAAATATTAAGATCGGGGAAGCCGTGTCATAGAAACACACACTATATTCAGGAGTAAGGGCCTGTAATATCAGGCTAGCAAGGCATTATACAGAATTTTATTTATAAAATAATCCCAAATTTTAAATGTAAAATTTAATATAATACAATTTTATTTATAAAAATTTCCAGCATGTATGCTGCGTTAATTTTTTTTTTAAATATCACCGAAAAATTTCAATGTCATTCGTCACAAACATTTTTTGTGACTGTTGAATGATTTGGCATGCGACGGATTGGTCGTTAATTTCAAAAACATGCAATTTTAATTTTATGAGGATTTTTTTTACTAATATAAAAAAAACGCCCAAGTGCGAGTCGGACTCGCTCACGAAGAGTTCCCAACCATATCTGTAAAATCGGCAAAACAATCACATCTGTTGCATGGGAACACCTTTATATTTTTTTATTATGTTTTTAGTGTTATAGCGGCAACAGAAACATATAATCTGTGATAATTTCAACTTTTTAGCTACCGCGGTTCATTGGATACAGCCTGGTAACAGACAAAAAGACAGACGAACAGCGGAGTCTTAGTAATAGGGTTTCCTAAAAAATTTGTTTTCACAGTTTACACTAGCAATAATAACTCGCACTTGGCCTGCTTGGTTCGCATGTCCTCAATCGTTATCATTGTTGATTAAAATGTATGAAAGTTTTTGTAACCTTACTCTGTTAATATCTCTTTTATATTTATTAAACATTACTAATTATTACTAAAGGTAAGTAAAAAGCTTGCCATTACTCATTTGTATTATTTTGAACATTCGGCATACTATTACAAAAAATTAAAACTCAGAAAGCATTATTCATTTAAATTTCTAAGGCTTAACCAACAAACAAAACAAACTGGTGTTTAACAAATTCTTTATAATAGTGAAATAAAACCACTCGGTAAGCAATAAGTTACTCCATATCATAAAAAGCGTTAGGAGTGTACGCTAATTCTCGACCAAGGAGAAGTCCAAATAATCTCAAAAAAGTAGAGCCACAAAAATTCTAATATGTTCAAACTTCGGCTTCAAAAAATTGCTTGTCTTGTCTTGTCTTTTAAGTACCTAAATACGAAAAATTAGATAGACAAAAATCTGCATATCACCTTTATCCCTGAAAGGGTAGGCAGAGATACCTATCCACCCAGGAGTAGCCGATGATATTAAGCGCCACTGGGCAACCGAAAAAAAAGTTAAGATATTCAAATTAAGAATTTGTTTTCTATTAGAATTTCCTATGCTTACCTATTATTCCAGAGAGTTATTCTTTGGAAAACCAACTTGGCCCCCAACTTGACCGTAGACATATTAAATGCATTACGTCAATAAATTAGATAACTAGGACATTTATTGTTGTATTATTGGATTTCTGATTCAATGTAGAAAGCTTATGACAACTGAGCAATTCTTTTCATGATGAGAATAAAGTCAGTAATTTGAAAATAAAGTACGGACTCAATAATATCTGGAAGAAACTTATCTTACAAAATTGCTACTATGTATGTATGTACTAAAAATATGTCGCGTCGCATGCACAAATAAAATGACTCTTAATAACAATAATAAAGCCAAATTGACCTACTCCCAGGTCGAGTTCGTAAATCAATGAAGATGAAAATTGGCCTAACGGCTGTACAATCAACTGTAATAAAATCTAAAAAAAATTGATTACCCACGTACCTAATAAAAAATATGTGATAATTTATAGAAATGTGTTATCAGATCGCCAACTTTACAGATTATTTAAATTTATTGGTCTTTAGTTTTTTACAAGCCCTGATGATGCTGTAAAAATAAACCTGTTGGCTAAAGTGTAATTTAATAATAAAATATTGTGGTAAATTTGTGTGTTTTAAAGAAAAAAATGTATTTACAGATTTATGTTGAGCATTTAGCCCATTAATAGGATAGAATAATATAAAAGCGATAAATAAAATAATAACCACATTTTAAAAAATAAAGAAATGTATAATTTTATAACTATTGCAAATATGAAAAGTAAACGAATATCTTGATGTCCGTAGTAAAACATAATATTAATTAATATAATAAATTCAATTAACTGATAGACATAATTATCTAATTATTAATTGAACATAACTCATTTAATTAATTTAAAATTAATATTTGCGTTAGCCGATAAATGTGATTTTCAATGTAACTATGTATGTTTACATGCGTGTTTTAATTTCATATTAAAACAGCTGAACCGATTTGAAAAGGACATGGACTTTTTGTCCCGATATCTCACTGAGTTGCCGCAGAGATTAAGTGATACAACAGTCATAGTAAGCTGATACTGATCATAGTGGTTTGAATTAATATTATTTGTATGAATATGTGCAAAACTACCTCAGCAGAACGGGATGAAACGGGATAAAAAATAACTCACCAAAGCATTATTTGATTCTGAGCTCGGATGCGGCACTACTAAACTCACTCTATTCTTCGAGTCTTGTACTCTCACTACTATTGCTAGGTTCTCCCGAGGTAGCCGGAAGAATTCCGCCACCATATTGGTCACGTTCACCTTCACCCACCTTCCAACTTTCAAATCTTTCCTAGATAACTTAATGGAACTCTCCGCATAAGGCACAGAGGCTTTATTACCCTGACTATTTCTAGTTACCCTATTCACTTGGAAATTCACATTATAGTGGTCTTCCGTGAGGGTAGTATTTTGACGTGGTTCCAATTCTTGGATGTGTAGATTAAGGATACCTTCGTCGACTTCATTCTGAAGTACTTTGTTTGTAAAACGAAAATTAATTACTTTTAAACCCTTGAAGTGGTTATGACGTCGCGTATCTGAAAAATAATAAATATTATTTAAGTTATATTGATATTTATAATCTTAGTAATAATAATTAGAATACAAAAGTTCCAAGTTCAATGCCCGTTGATCTTTTCTTAAAGATTTTATAAAAAGATGTAATTACAAATGCAATTAAATAACTTAATCGAATACCCTCAATAATATTCCATAAAATTATTTAAATAAGTGTGCGTCAACACAACAACAACAAAAATAGTTATTTATAAAGTTAGCGTAACATATTCAAATCTTGTAGAAATATGTTTATATTTTTTTGTTTTACTGGATAAATAAAATAAAGTGTATAATTATAGTAATACGTACGTAACCTATGTTTATAAGGATTTGTTTGTGTTAAAAAGCAATATTTTGTAATATATAATTTCACTGTTGTAAAAATATTCCATACCAATAAAACAGCTATTATTCATACTCAATCATACTGTTATAATAATTTGAAGCCGCCACTTCAAACACTATAACTCTTCATACATCATCATTCATTATTCTGAAATTATTAACAGGGAATATTAATAATCACAAAGTTTATAACATCAAAGTATATGAAACAAAACAATCCTTATAACACATTTACGTCGTTCATTAAAAAATGCAAATGCTGTTACTTATTAACAAATTATTAAATGCAACTTGCATATTAAAATTGGCAATGCAATATTATTTTATTATGTTTTAAGTTGAATAAAAAATTAACAAACTTATACTAACATCAATATGATATATATATATATATTTAAAACAAAACAGTAACCATTTTGTATTGAATTTTAGAAGAGCAATTTCAATTATTAATAATTAATTAACTTACTACCTGACGAATAATTAAAATTATTCAAATGCATTATATTAATTTAAAAATAATTAATTGATAATAATATTATACATAGTGAACTGTTTTAAGTTCATAATCAAGTAAGTCATTTAATATAAACAAAGAAATTAACTATCTTAATTTTTCCTATGAATAAATGGATAACAAATATATGTATGTCGTCAGATTAATACATCAGACCAATAGCGCTGTTTAATGTACGATACTTGTTACTACTTTTAACGGTTATGAAATGTATTTATAGCGTGGATCCATCGTTGTCAACCAATTTATCTGCAACAAAAGAGACAACATTAAATATTTATTACCAAGTGAATGTTCAAAATGTATCAGTTCCATACATTTTATAAAACATATTTCTGTATGTGTTCTAATTACCAATAACTAATTTTTAATACCTTTAAAAATTTTAATAAGCTACAATTATATTTGTGTGATAATTTTATAGTAGAATGTAGAATAAGAGGTTTTGTTAAATGAAAGCCGAAGAAATATTATCATAATAATTACTAAAATAAATCCATTAACAAAAATTGATCCATAAGAAATCCATAAAGAAAAAATATACGTCTGACATGGTGTTAACTAATGGCATACAAATAAATGCATATTTGCATATATACATGCAGAGAAATAATTATATATATAATCTTTTCAAATTGTAATGAAAATAATTTATTTTTATTATATTATTTGAATTACTTTCATTTTATTTCGAATACGTGTTATTATGGAATATTATCATTAACATAAATAAATAGGAAGCGCTTATTAGTAAGCGCTTCCTATTTAAATGTCACCTAAGGCTGCGCTGGTCGCCTAAGGAGAATAAGTAAGGCTATCAACTGGAATTGACATTATAGTTCAACTTGACTTTTACAAGTAAGGAAAAGTTAAGTAAATGCATAGCGATAAAGAAAAATACTGAATGAATTAATTTGGTATGATTACGAAATAGAAATACAATTGTTAGAATCGTGTATCAATGTTTCCAATCAGATAGCTGACGTCTTTATCGGATCCAATACAGGAACCTAAGAGTTCGCGAACTGGCCAGGTGTTAAAGAGATATCTAAAAATATCGGGTTCGTTAATCTAGTTTAGAAGGCCAGCATCCACCCACCTAGGTATAATAGCGAATTTTTTCGCAAACGTTTCTAAAAACCTGTGTATCTAACGATACATTTTTATCCTATTTTGACAGTTTGTATATAAACCTGTCATCGACTATTTAGAATTAAGTTTGAAAATGTTTGTTTGTTTTACCTGCTGCGTGCATGTTCGGTGCGAGCCGTTCTGGTTAATATTATACCAAATTTAATTTTAGACTTTTTAAACTTTCCTATCCTCAATAAGACGATTAAACAGAAGTGAATTTGAGAGAGTGGCGCTTAGATGATTATTAATCTTAGATGTTTTAGTAAATTTCAGTTTGGGTGATTCTTGGCTAGTATAATATACATGCGGGCTTAAACACAAGCCAATATTTTTTTTTTTGATGTATTAGTAATTGACTCCACCTTCACATTGTGACCAATGGACTAATATGGGGATGCTGAAAACCGAGCGAAGTGGAGACGTAAAAATAAAGCGGACCTTGGGTTTCCACGTTCAAATTTGAGGAACAACCGGGAATAACGCTCTGATGATGATGATGATGATGATAATGATGATTAATAATTGTCTAAGGTTTATATACTTTTGCACCGTGTTGGCCCCGGTCCCTTGTAATATAAGTAAAATAGACAATATGACTCCCTACCAGGCTGCTAGAAAGACGCAAGCTAAACTTAACTATTGATTACTGGTGGTGGTTGTAAGAGTGCTGTGCAGCATCTAATCCGGGTTGAAAACCAAGACCTTACCTATTCCTGCCGCTATAATGTCGTCTTCTAGTTCGGAGAGCAGGGTAGCCGGTAGACTTTCACGTGAAGTCTAACAAACCGACCACAGGACAGCGATTTACCAACAAAATTTATTGTATCTATAGGTTGTTGGCTGTCTCTTACCATCAGGAAACCCGTGTGCTTATTCGCAGTCCTATCCCAAAAAAAGTAATTAAACTACGAACGTAGCTGGTATAAAACTACGAACCTAACATTGGCATGATATGGTTGATATCAATCCTGAAAAGTAAACACATCAAATTATGCGGATCAAGAGTGCGTTACTTATTTGTTGCTATTAATTGAATTTAATCATGTAATTAATATAATTAAATAATATTAATTATACAATTAAATTAAGTCAATTATTTAAAATATTATTATTATGTATGTTTGCTTTATTTACAATAAATACGTTAAAATATTTGTTTGCATGTTTCATTTAGCGCAGAAATATTACATAATTATAACAAATTCAAACCTCAGCTATGTAAAAAATATTGTTTAAAAATAACCATACATTTTTGCATATAAACAATTATTACACAGGTATTGTAAGTTTGGTTTGATTTGGTTTAGTTTTTAGGTTTGGTTGGATAGTAATAAAATTTCATAAAACTTGTGAACATGACCTACGTATCATATCGTGATACGCGACGTAACCGCCGGTTATCGTCACTATGACTAACCGAATGACATCATGAATATTGTCTGAATCTATATATAGATTTTTGGTCCTTAGCAACTTCCAGATGTAATTAAAAGTTGTAATTACTAAAAGCATATTTAATCTTGCACTAACCATAAATATTGTTTGAATTAACGACAAGTGATCATTTAGTTTTTGAGTGGCGTAAAAAAAATAAAAACTTAGACAAAACTTCGATGTTAATTGCGAAAAGTTGCCATATTAAATATTAACTTACGGAAATAAATCAAAACTAACTAATTTCTAATCTAATTATTCTCATGCATCGACTTATTTATGCTTTATTGAAAGTGCTATTAATAAACATATATCTCATCGCAATCTCTGCCAAACGACTAAAAAGACAGAAAATCTATACAAATAAATAAAATTAAAGTGTCTGTATTTAATATTAAGATAACCGCTTTTTACCAAATGCAGATTATTTGCAAGGTGCATATTATACCAAAACAAATTTTGTATCCTGTATATATTGTCTAGTGTTGTGTATATAAAAGTAGATATGTACTATATAAAGTAGATAGGTACATACACACAACCATTCGAACCAGTTATCGTACCCAAAGAATAAAATCCCTACGCTATGAAATAACTCGCTTTTGGCTGAATTTTTTATTACTTTACTAAATAATTGGATAAACAATGATAAATTGTTTTTAAAATGCTTCATTAAGTATTCAAGCGTTATTTAATTTTTAATTTAAAATAAATTTAATACTTACAATTTATATAATTAATATTTTATTAAAATAAACATAAAAAATATTATTTAATGATTTTCATTTCTGAATTACGAAAATTCTATAATATTAACTTTAAATTCTTCCCTAATTTACAATCTTCGGGGTAAGGTAAATAAACATAAAGAAATTAGAAAGTCAAGTTTGGTTTCTATGATTACCGTAAATCCTTTCAAAACCCCGATGCATAAAACTCAAAACGCTATATCTGATTACGGCTAAGGGTTTTTACGTTATGGTAGTAATCATTATAAAAAGTTAGTTATGATATTATTCGTCAGACTTCCCAACTTTTTTTTAAATTTAGAATAGTGGTAAAATAGTGGTTATGATTTTGAAAACTCTACCACCAGGAATATGTAACTACACACACAGGAACGAGTCAAAAAAACTTAGGTAATATCGCAGTAGATAAACGCCATGTGTCAAGAATGTCTTCAACAAGTTCTGACGCGATATATACGGTACAAAAGTTTAAGAAACTAACGACTCTGAATAAAAGCCAAATACTAAAACCTTGCTTATTTCAGATTCGAGCTCTTGAGCTAAGATTTCTCCAAATACAAGTATTACGAGTGTATTAGATTTTTGGCAAATTGCAAGATTCTTGAACATTGGAATGTACTGATATAAATAATCGTACATACGCATTGTCGGCGAAATTATCCCGGAATTTTTACATCACCCACTTTATCAAACACTAATCCTGGCCTGCTGCTTCGTCCGCACATGTCCCTAAATATTTAATAATAAAAATATTAATCATATTTAATAGTTTTCCGTACCAAAAGGGTAAAAAAACATCTGTCAGTCTGTACGAATGAATGAAATGTTTTACTATGTTTTACTAGACATTTCTATTAACTGTAGACCGACCTTTAACCGACTCGAAGGGAGGAGGAAGTTTTAAAGAACTTAAGTTATTCTTATCTATACAAATAAATAAAATTTGAGTGTCTGTATGTAATATTAAAATAAACACTTTTTACTCAGTCACGACATAATCGGTCCAGCCATTTCAGTAATCTCTGAAATGACTGGACCGATTTTGTCGTGACGGATACAAACAGGCAGACAGACAATAATTCTAAAAAATGTTGTTTTGCTATATGTAGATACCTTTTAAATATGCATTTAGTAAAAAAGCGGTTATTTTAATATAACATACAGAGACATTCCAATTTTATTTATTTGTATATATAGAGAGAGCAGACTTTTGCCAAATTGCAAGATGTTAAACATAGGAATGTACATAAATAATACGCATTGTCGTCGGAATAACCCCGAAATATAACACGTGCCGGAAACCAATCTATTAGATGTTTTTATAGTTTTTTATGTAAAAACTGTAATAAAACCGTTGAGTGACTTTTGATAAAGCCAAAGATATGAGTCTACGTCACCGACACGTGTGGTATATGACGCTAAAAGCAGGTAGTATTGCTATCTCACTCTCATCAAATCAACCTCTCTTTCTGCCAGTTTTATGAAGTTGTTAATGTCAAAACAAACTGGTTTTATAAGAGTAACATAGCCGCCTCTATGAGGATGAGATAGATGTTTAATATTGGAGACTAGCTGTGCCTGCAACTTTGTCCGCGTTTTTTTATTTATTAGTACGAACTGCTTAGGCTACTTGTATTTTAAAATTTTTAAATATATAACTAAAATAGTAAAATAAAAACGTGGATGAAGTCGCGGGCACAGCTAGTAATTATATATAATTATGGAACGTGTCAGTTAAAAAAATATATAATGTAATAATGAATTTCTGTCGCCGCTATAACAAAAAATATTAAATAAAGAATAAAATACATATATAAAGGATGCTCCCATACAACGAGCGTGTTTTTTTTTTTCGTTTTTATTGATATTGTTACGGGACCTTTCATGCGCAACTCCGACTTTCACTTGGTCTTTTTTATATCTTAATTTAACATTACCATTATTTTTTTTATTTTTTTTATGAATCTATACTTTTTTATCGACCATTCCCTATACCCAACCCTTCACTCTGTAATATGTAATATGGTAAAAAAATATGGGAATTCCACTGTGCATTAACTCCAGTTATTTATGGCCATCTTTTTTCAAGATAAGTAAATGACAGAGACGAAAAACATTTTTTTTAGTATGATTATCCCAAATGGGAAAGGCAAAGGAACTGAGTCCATACAGCCATGTCTTTCGTATTTT
>DVZL01001023.1:0-19475 GCA_018236625.1 Lasaia peninsularis
ATAAATGGTCTATTCAACGCAAAAATAATTTTTCAATTCGAACCAGTAGTTCCTGAGATTAGCGCGTTCAAACAAACAAACAAACATACAAACAAACTCTTCAGCTTTATAATATTAGTATAGATACGTCATTGTGTCATAAAAACTCAAGTTACGTGTGGTCAATACTTCTAGGTAACTAATAAACATATGTTAAGATGAGTGCAAAACAAAGGAGGTTCAAGTTTTTATATGGTAACGCGAGTGCGTGCTCTGAGAATTAATGTTTTATTAACATCCTTTATAGCGCGGGTAGTGTGACCATGACGTGAAAATATGTTGGATTGTCTGACACAAACGGCTTTATGGATGTCCTCTAAATTATAGGCAGTTCCAATTCTGGCCCAGTCAAAGAAAGGAACAAATAAAGACCTTTCAGGGCACGTTTTTCAAATCGTCCTAATTATTTTTAATTATGTTTTTTTTTTTGGTCACCAAACAACATTATAAGTGCCCTCTTAACAAAAAAAACAGTAATAAAACCAACTACAAAAAACAAAGAGAACAATTTTTTATTATTTTTCAAATCATCCTATCCTGATTCATTTTAATCTTGCACAATGTTCTACGTCGATAAATTCAACAGACGACGTAAAATTAGATGTTAATAGCAAAAATCAAAAATTTTGCAGATTTAGTATTGTAGTATTAATATCGCTTTGTGTAAAACCTATCGCCATTGTAAAATCTCCTAGATTAGGTAGCCGACCAGATATCATCTATAAATACGGAATAAGGCTACGACAAACAAAAGTTTCGGGTTATAAAAGTTCGAACCAAAGTACTAATGGCTTTTTCTAACTTATCTACATTTTCTGAGTGCCCTTACGCTTCACCGTAAAAGAACGTGAAAAAACCCGGGTTCATCGAACTCGACCTCGACTAGGGCCTAGTTTCCCTTATGGGTTGCATAGGTCAGATGGCAATCGCTGTGCGTAATAACTGGTGTAGTCAAATCCCCTAGATTAAGTAGTCGACCCGGGTAGTTCTCTAAGACGAAGAGAAGAAGATTCTATTTATAAAAATCAATTGCTGTTCGTTAGTATTGTTAAAATTCGTGAACAGTTGGACCAATTTGGCTAATTTTGGTTTCGAATTATTGATGGAAGTCTAAAGGAATTTAAAAGGGACTTTTAACTAGGAAGGTTTAAAAGGTCAGTAACGATGAAAAAAAAATGTTGAAAAAATGGTAAAAGTAATAATTTGTTTTTCCCCTTGAAACTATTCCTACTTGTCAAACATTTCTACGGACACCGGGACAGCTTGTAAATAATATAACTAAATGTTTTATTAATCTTGGACAAAATATTTTTATATCCGATGCTTGTTAACACTAGGAAGTTACGAGATCTTGATCTTGACGAGATGTCGGTCCTTGCTGTAAGGAATATTTATAAATATACCATTTAATTGAATTAATTATAAGCAGAGAAGTGTTTCGTGTACAACTTTTTTTTGTAAGTGTCAATAAACATCCACGTTTGACAGTCCTGTTTTATTAATGAATGAATAAAAACTCAATCATTACTTAATTATTAATTAGTTCATCAACTGGATCAAGTGCTTAGGAAATTTTAAGCACTCAATTATACATGTTCTTTTGTTCATTTGATCGTTCAGAAATTCTTTCTGAACGAAAATCAAATTTAAAAGATTACGTTTTTTTTTTATTTTAAGTACAGGCGATTTAGGAGAAGCAGTTATCTAGTGTTAAATAAAACGATGATACGGAGTAGTAAAATTATTTAGGGATTCTAATAAAGCTGAATTTACACTAAATTTTCACACACGATTAGCCGACGATTTTAAGTAGAATAAGGTTGCTGGTTGAAATTCTGTTTGCGGTATACATTAATTATTTTTATTAAATTATTAAATATCACGTACACCAGTCAGTATTTCAAGATATATTTACCATAGTATAGAACCCTCCGGGGAGGGCGCCTGATTTGCGCCCCATACGCCACCGCGTCCGGCTCAGCGTCAGGCACGCACGTCCCGATGATGATGCCCATCACTCATCACCTCGCGTCCGTTCACAGTACATCACCAGATTTTAGCACATCACTATACATTTCATCACTGTCCACTTTTACACTGGTTCTAAAGGTCCATTGGGAACAGATGAAGTCTATTCATGGTTTTTGTTTGTTTACGTATGGTCTAACAGATAAAAGTAGCTTTTCTAATATTAAAGAAAAAATATATAAATTTTTGTCACTGCCCATGGTTTGTTATTTCGCAGGAATTTGTTGAGATAAAAACAATCTTTTAAATTGACCAAATTACAAATTTCCATTATACCATTCTGGTCTATCTGGTAATGTATTCGGCGTTTATAAAATAAGATATTTATTAAAATTAATGTTTTTTTTAAAACGAACGTGCTTGACCTTACAAATGCGGCAAGTTACCATGCTATTGCAGTAAGAAGTGAAGGACATATGAGGACTGAAAGTTCATTAACTGCATCACAAAGTCGCGTCTGTTATCTATAGCGTGGATCTATTTTAATTTACTCACAAAATGTGTTACTAAAATATGAGATACAAAAACTTAAATAATATTTATGACTTTCTAAAATAATATTTAAAAATTTAAGACATATCATGGATAACGCGATCATTATTTTACCAATGCAAAAAAACACACTTATAGTGTGATATCATCATTATTAAAACCGTATGCGCTAAAAAGCTAAGGTTTTCCCTATGGAAAAATCCAATTGGATTTTTTAATTATCATTATTCTGCTCTTACTTTAAAATGCTTTTAATAATTATTAAATTAATGCATTCATTATCTTTAACACTAAATTTATTTTAAACAAATGACCGGATGACTTTTCAATGTAGTTTTTATCAATTTTATTACCATTCGTTCAATTTTTAAAACGTTACATGAATAATTGAACTAATAAAGATAAGCCTTTTAGATTAAAGGACATAAGACAAGGCTTTAAGCTTATAAAAAAAGAAACATGGCAACTCCTTCGACACATATAAAGGCATGAAAGTTCGTCACAAAGCAAGGTTAACTTGTTCGGTCATTATATCCGTCCAGGCAGACATATTTCATTACCAATATACGACTTAGTTTGTTTGAAAATTACATCGATTGGTTTCATTGAACATGCTTATAATTTTTGTTATAACGAAAACTGATTTTTTTTTATATTTTAGGGTACCACAGAAAATAAACGTAAAAAAAAATGTAATTTGAGAGAACATTTATTCTGGACTCTTCTATCAATCTTTGTAAAATTTTATTGAAATTTCAGAATTAAGCTGGTCTGTCGTATGTCATTTTTAGAACAATCATTATTATTTGAACAATTTCATAATCTTTTGTCATTTTTTTTTGTAATAATAAAATACTGATATTATTCTTATATTTAAGGTTATCACAGAAAAAAAATACGTAAATGCTAAAGATATTTAATTTGAAAGAAAATTTTCATTCTGGAACTTCCATCGGGCATTGTAAAATTTAATTTAAATTAGAATTAAGCTGGTCTGACATATATCTTTTTAGAACAATTAATTAGGTGTTGCCTTTTCCAATAAACCCATTTTTATACGTAAAAGGATTTTAGATATAATGGTATTTTCGTATTCCTATGTTTATTAAAATTAATGATTAAAAGGCAATTATTTTTATCAACTGTTATTCAGGTCAACGACAAAGTTAATATTCAAATGAAAATCAGTTACTACGTGTGAACACTGAAACTTAAAACATAGTTTAGTTTGAGTTTGACTTTGGACTAGCAAGTTTCAAAATTTTAAAACCCTATATTATTTTTCTGGATTTCGAAACCATGGATACTCACCAAGACGGTTTGTTAGTGGTTTTGAATCAAGTTTACTATGAAGTATCGGTGTAGATCCGCGTTCGTCCACCGTGGACGAGGATACTAGACTGGCGTGAAGGCTGGACGGCCTCGCGAGCACAGGTCACTCTAAAACGTCACTTTGGACACGCGACGTGACGTCACACGGGGTTTTACGTCACCCATAATTTAGGGTGTACTTCCGGTTGTCGAGGAAAGTGTCTAAGTTTGAACCACGTCAATGCTAATTTTATACAGGGTGTGCTGTTCGCGGAAGAAGGGAGGAATAGTGAACGAGTACACCCGGTTGTATTTATTCTAGTGCTTAAGGGAATCAGTGTAGAATATTCCGCGTGCTCCGCATTTAGTAGGTCTCATTCAATCAACAGATTAGTAGTCAACGTTAATAAGAATTATTTTATTATTATTAGCTGTGCTTGCGACTCCGTCCGCGTTTTTGTTCTGATTATTTCATAAATTTCTAAAATTAAAATTAAAATATAGCCAAAGCCGTTCCTTATTAAAAATCAGTCCAGCCGTTTCAGAGATTAGCGGGGGTAAACAAACAGACATACATACAGACAGACAGGCAAAAATTCTAAAAATTATTGTTTTAGTTGTAAACATACATATGCATTTAGTAAAAAGTGATTTTAATATTCAGACACTCCCAATTTTATTTACTCGTATAGATTAACGGGATAACTTGTCAAATCCCCTTGGTTAGGTTAAAAACTGTATCAAATCAACTCAGCACTGCCTTAACCTTATCGGGGTAGACATTGTGTATTTTTTTCACCTTTTCGAGTTATAAAAGACCCATATACGACATAATGTGACTTTAATACTATTTTACGGCACAGAATATATGTTCAGTTAATTGGTACATTAAAAAGCTCTTTGTATTGATTAATTATCTACTACAGAAACGGAACCCCATTGGGTACCGTTTTTTATACGCAGCAATAATAAGCGTATTATACCTACTAGATGATTTCGTCTAGTATAATACGCTTATTATTGCTGCGGATTATACATAGCGGTACATAAAACAAAAGAGAGAGAGAGAGAGAAGAGAGTTTTAAAAATTACCAGCAAATCGGGTTCCCAGGGTTACCGGCACCTCTATACCTAAGTGTGGAGCCATAATGTCGTGTTCCGGTCAGTGCATCTATGCCAACTTTTTAGGTCTCAGTCATCTCTTACCACCAGAAGACCTTATAGCTGTCTTATTCAATAATAGTACGTGACGTAATGGCGACTGGCAGTGTTTTCTGTAGGCCCATTTTCGACCTAATCGAAGTCGATACATGTTCATACTAGAGCTCAGCCAGTAAGCTAATTATGTTAATCAGCTAATGGGGATTAGGGAAGGGGGGACAGGGTGCCAGTGACTTGCCTAAGGATTCCGGTAATTAGTATTTCAGTTAATAAGATCTGCTCGGATTTGGAGTCGCACGTGCTAACTAATATCGTCATTTGGAAAGGTATCATTATTACACACATATCTTCACGCTAAGCCCCTTGCGGTGTAGACAGAGAATATCGTGTGCCAAGTGTCATGATTACATACTTGCCTATATATCTCCATATTCATTTCTCTATACATATTCGTTGGTATATGTTGGTAATAAATGTTCTTCGTCCTGGTCTTATCCTTCTATATCGGATGGTATCGATAGTATCAATTAGGATTTGACAAGGGCGCCAGTTTTTACACAAAGCGACTGCCATCTGACCTCTACAACCCACAGGGGATCCTAGATTAGGTCGCATTTGAATACACGAATCCAGCTTTCCTCACGATATTTTTATTTACCGTAAAATGTATTTCGCATAGAAAAACTGACCGGAAATCGAAATTTAATTACGAAGCGATATCTAAAAAACCACGGAGGTTCTTAGGAAATATCAATATAATGTCTAAAAAAAGATGCCCATAGAGTCCCGGTCGACACGAAGTCGAGGAAAAACTTAGTTATGCCTTTTTTATCAATATAGTTCCCATCCCGCTCAACGCATGTAGCGCACGATAAAGAATTTCGTTATAAAATTCTCATGTCAGAGTATTTGTAGCAAAACTCCTCCGAAACGGCTTAACCGATTCATATGACGGTTATTATGTAAGCCTCATTTGCAAACGTAACTACTAATACAAGTATTTAGTAAGATAACATCAAGAAATTCCAAAATTGGTTGTACGTTTGTTCACGCTGTTGGCACGTTAACAACCTTTCGGAAGGAGGAAACGTTTATTAATCATTTTTGACCTTTGTAAATCAGCATTTGACCGAGTTAACACGAACATAATAATAGAAATAGCCCCCCGATAACTAGGTTTCTGTAACAAAATTCATCAAGGTGATACAGCTCAAGTAAGCGAATAATTAAAAACAAATACCCGAGTGCACAAAATATTGCAAAAAATCGGCTCAGAGCGAGTAGAGTTCGAACACGAAAGGTTCCGTACCAAAAAACAAAAACACTACTATAAAAAAGGGCAAAAAATCATCACGTTTGTTGTATGAGAGCATCATTTATATAATAATTTAGTATTTGTCTCTATAGCGGCAATACGTCGTCAGTAAAAATTTAAGTTTTCTAACTATCACGGTTCATGAGATACAAGCCTGGTGACGAACGGGTAGGCAGACAGACGGACGGACAGCGGACTCTTAGTAATAGGGTTCCGCGTTTACGTTTTGGTTACAGAACCATAAAAATGCTTTCAATTCAAACGAATAACGGGTTATTAATTTAGTAGCGAGGACGTTTTTTTGGATAAAATTTTGTATATATGGCCTTAGATACTTGAAATACTCGGACTGCAAAGTTTGCAGTAACTCTCGACAAGGTTATGTGTTTTTTTTTTAATTTTGAAACTATAATACATTTTATACCGTAATACTTGGTCTCTAATGAGCTACGACACATTTGTCGCCTCAAGTTTCGTCCAGATATTTTTTACATACAATAAAAGTGATACAAGCTCTACATTCCTGTCTTCCCTATGCATTCTTAGATCTTTAAAACTACCCAATGGATATTGATGCGGTTTTTTCAATAGAACGAGTGATTCAAGAGGAAGGTTTATATGTATACCTATCACATGCATAATAAATCCCTGCGAAGCCGGGCCGGATCGCTAGTGAACTATAAATTAAAATATCTGTAATTTGTTAATCTGAACCAGTTTATTGAGTTTTTATAAGTATTTTAATTATATTTCAATTAATTTTATTAAAAGAGTATTTTATGTTTATATTATCTCAATGAAAAAAAATGAAATACTTAATTAAATTAATATCAAATTAAAATCGCCTCTACTGTTGACCCAATATCGTCGGCTAATTGTGGTTGCATAAATAACTTTGCCTACCTCTTCGGAGCTTACTTAACACTCACTTCAAGAACATACCGACGAATTGAAAACCTCCTTTTTGGAATCCATTCATTTGAAAAAAAGATCCAATCAATTTCTCCAACCACCAAACACAATAACAAAAATAGTTCGTCGAAAAACAAATATTTTTTCAATTGACATTTAAGTGACGACGTGACTATTGAGGTGTGAAGGTTATAAAGGGCGAGCACTAAAAATACATCCCACTCTGGCTAATGAATCGACAGGAATTATCCAAATGTACCAATACATTAGCTGGATATCGCGTAAACTATCGTGACGTCACATATCCTGCCCACACACACGATAAATTTCCTCATCATATGAAACAATGTTTTTCAATCTGTGGGTAAAAAGTTTTATAGGAGGGGTAGCCGACCGAAAGAAAAAGGCTAGCTTTTATATTAAATTTTATTATTCTACTAGCTGTGCCCGTGCGACATATTCGCGTTTTTATTTAATTATTTTATTTTAAACATTTCTAAAATAAAATTCTACAATAAAAGTCGCCTAGCCTAAGTAAGCCTATGCCGTTCCTTATTACATTAGCTGTCTGCCAGCGAAAGACCCGTCAAAATCGGTCCAACGGTTTCAGAGATTAGCGGTTACAAACAAAGAGATAGACAGACGGACAAAATTCTAAAAAAGACCTTGAAAAATATGCTTTTAGTAAAAGGCTTATTTCAATATTACATACAGACACTTCAATTTTATTTATATGTATTGATGTCTATGGCATAAGAATTTTTTTCATCCTGTAATGGGGTCGCGAATCAAATGAATTTGAACTAATTTACTCCTTACGAAAGCCGTTCCAAAGATTAGACGGAACAAACAAACCGTTGGTGGTAGAGTGCTATTTAGAAACATCCAAAGTCCCCGGACAGGGATCCACCGCCTCAACTAGTCGTGTAAAAATGTCATTTTGTTTTATTCCAATAAAAGGCGGTCATTTAAATACTACAAATGGATACTCGTAACTTCATTTATTTGTACTTTAATGAGGGTACATAAAAAAAATCAACATTTTTACGTCGAAAACAGTAGTAAATACCAGTCAAGTTGTATACAGCAACAAATCTAAGATAACATTATTGCGTGCTGCAAATTGCCGACGGCCGGATAATTATTGGCCATTCTTGTTGCTGCCCTTCGGAGTTTTTGTGGCGAGTATATGGCCCCGGAAAGTAATTTCTCAGACGTAGGTACGAATAATGTTGAAAAAGTACAGGCTGAATAACTTTCCTCGGATCTTTGGCATATGTTTTGTTATGATATTGGATGGCAAACAAGCAGACGGATTTCCTGATGGTAAGAAATACACGTCGCCTATAGACACCAAAGGTGGAAATGGTGCGTTGCCCTACCCTCCAAACCAGAACACGACAACGTCGAGCACTGATGCTATTGTGGCAGGAATAGGTAAGGCGGTGGTACCAATCCGGGCGAATCGTGGCAAGACTATCAAATTACAAATGAAACATTGACAAAACAGGTATACAATAGGTGAATTGCTGTGGGTACTTGGGAGACATATATTGTCATTCCATGGCCAAATGACTCGTGTAATGTCTAAGGGTGTTGTCCAAAGTCTCCAATCCGGCGTGTTTGTATGAAGAGAGTTATAAATTTTGAAAAATTTAGGCAAATATGCAGGCAATACTTGGCATTCGATACTCTGTGCCTACCCCGCAAGAGACCTGGCATGAAGATTTGTAGTTATGTATGTACAGTGTAACACCTACATTTTATGTGACTTTGTAGTCTCTTATACTTGAAGAGTCCCTGATGTTGCCGTGTTGCATGTTAGCCAGGATCTTCAAATAATAGGTGACTTTGTTGTCTCTTTTATGTTTAAAGAGTCACTGTGTTGCATTTTAGCACGTATATTCAAATAAATATAACTGAGTCCATCACTTAAAAACGGCTTATGTTTAAGTTAGTTATAGTTTGGTAATGGTTTCTATTAACAAAGGTTTTGACAAACTTCTCAGTTAAATAAAAATATATATTGCGCAAGCTAATTATTATTTTATTATTAAAAAAACTTCTTTTTAAATTACAAATTTTAAGCACAAGCTATTACAAATTTTAAAAATTGTATCTCCAGGTTTTACGACGCCACGAAACTATGTTTTAGTATAATTTTTGTGTGTGGAGATAGTTTGGAGGCTGGAGTGAATGAGGCTACTTTGAATCTAAACAGGAATCCACGACAGAGCCAAATAAGTTAAACACGCGGGCAACAGTCAGCCAGTATTACAAATGCGTAAAAGTATGTTAATTTATTTGTCCCTTTTTCACATCGAAATTGGTTTACATCATTTTTATGTGTAGAGATAGATGAAATGGAGGCATAAAAAATACAAGTTCAATTAGAATAAACATCGATCAATACGACAGTATTAATTAAGACATCTTATCATGTTTAAGTTCAACCTACAGCCTACATCCTGACCGACAACCGCTACCTCGGCCAGGCTCACGATTCAGTCACGCACCGCGCTCCGAGAGGCTTGTACGCGGTATCTGTGCACCTCCAGATAAAATACGCGCCAAAATAAATATCGCGCCTTTTTCGTAACTCAAATCAAAGAGGTTTTATATTCCGGTGTTGACAATGTCGGCCGACGTGTTAAGTGACGATTTCAAGTCTCGCCTGCATTTGACGACGAAAACCGTAGGGCAGGAGAGGATCAGAAGGGCGAGAGAGAATAATGAGGATGTTGCGATATTGTCTATGTTTCTACCAAACGCTACCGCTGAAAGGGAAAATAAGAAGTTTTGCTGCGCCCTAAGGGACCAGTGTCTTTTGGGAGATTCGCGAAAAACTATTGCAGGTTTTTGACTTTTCATTTCTTACTTATGTAATAAATCACTACAAAATCGCTTCTCATACCTGTCTATCCCTATGAATACTTAGATCTTTAAAACTACCTAATTATATTTTTTATAGATATAGTGATTTAAGTCGAACGTTTATATGTATATAACATACCCATGCGAAGCTGGGGCGCTAGTAAAATATAAAATGAACAATAAATTATATAAAAAAAGTCTTTTTTTCAGAATTAAGATAAAATTTATTTATTATACTACTTAATTAATAGAGAGGTGGAGTCTGAGTGGTTTTGTGGTTAGTGCTTCGGACCTCCATTCTAGTAGTTCAGGTTCGAATCCCGCCATGTACCTATGAGTTTTTCTAACCAATGTGTGTTCTGAATGCTCTTATGGTGAGGTGAGCTTAATGAGGAAACCTGGATCGTGTATGCGATGACCTAATCTAGGATTGGGCCTATTTTCCCATCGGGCTGTAGGGATCAGATGACAGTCGCTCTGTGTAAAAACAAGCGCCCTTGTCGAAGTCCCCAGATGAAGCCGACCCGAAATCTTCTGGTATAGAAACGGAATAACGCTAGGACTGTTTAGACGATGGCCATAAATAACATTGCCGGAATCATTGCTTTAAAGTATTGCCTTCGAAACACAGACTGACGGACGGACGGACAGCGGAATCTTTGTAGTAGGGTCCCCATTTTACCCTTTGGGTATAGAACCCTAAACAACAACCATCTAATCCTATTCATGTTTTAAAAATTCCTTTAGAAAAATCTTAATCTCCAGGTGCTTTACTTATTATTTTATTTAAAGTTTTGTATTTTTGTGTAATGGAGTGCAGGGAAATAATTATGTTTTCAAGTTTGTGTTGTATTGTTTATGAATATAAGTTCGTATAAATATTTATTTGATGGCTAGAAAAGTGTTTGACTAGTACAAGTAAATTTAATTTCAGAGTCTGTCGTAACATTTTTCAGCTTTATCTTTTTGCAAATCTTTTCATCTTAGAGGTCAGTAAGGTTCAAAGTGCAAAAAAACAAGAAGTAACATACTCTAAATTCAACTATAACTCTTGCACTACTCAAAATTCCGTTTATTCCATTAATTATTGTGCTTACTTTCTTTATTTTTGTTTTCTTTTCAATTAATTCCAAAACTGGACTACTTTGTGCCAAAGTTTGTTATGACTTCATATATGATTAATACTTTGAAGTTTATAATGTAAGGATATACGATGCAGAAACTTGAAATTGATTTCATCGAAATGAAGGTTTTTAAAAATTTTACGTCACGATATTGAAAAACTTTTATGCGAATTGTAATCGTCATGTAAATTTTATAAAAATGTAGAATTATATACTACTACTAGAAAAACTATTACAATTAGTCGAATCTTCAAATTTTGTGATCTATACGACTATATCAACACTACTCATATTAGGACTTGTCTTTCGCTTATTTAAGTACAATTATATCATAATTGGATTTGTATATTTCATAAACAAAAAGATACATCGTCCCACCCATATCAGAGGTAGGTTCTGATATCGGTGTGACATATGCACCCACGATTGGCCAACGATGTAACAGGTGGCAAGTCCGTAGTCATATCAGACACAAATCTCGGGTTTTCTCACGATGTTTTCCTTCAATTTACCGAGCTTTATATTTAATAATTGCCAATATATAATCGATGGTAGCGAAAAACTTAAAAATTTCACTTCGAGGTTATAACCTTTACAATTTTGTGAGTAATACACATTGACATCACCAAATTACGCCCTCTGTAGACATAACAGACGTGTTAATTAACGTACTTGTAGCGACCTTAGCCTGGTTGTATCTGCAAATATCGACTGGTATATATTATAATTAAAAAAAATTACATGACATAACTAGTCAAACTCAATTTAAATATTTATTTTCTGTTAAAGTTGACGCCTAACGTCGAGTTTGATACCAGTTACACAGGAAAAGTGCAATAAGAATCTAAAAAATTGAATTTGAAAAATACACACACATATACATACATAGCTTCACGCCAGGTCCCCTGCGGGGTAGGCAGAGAGTATCGAGTGTCAAACGTCACGATCCCTAAACACCTGCCTAGCTCTCTTCTCTTCTCTGCTCTCTCTGCTCTTCATGCATAAACGCCGGTTGCGGAGACTCTCGACACCACTCTCGGATAATACACGAGCTATTTGATCGCGGAATGTCAACCTAAGTCTCCGCGGATACCTACATCCATCCACATTCGCATTGTATATCTGCTTTGTCAATCTTTCGTCATTCATTCTTTCTACATGACCGAACCATCGGAGCATGCCCTTTCTCATTTTTACACCGACACCTTCTTTCAATCCCACTCTTTTTCTTTTCTATGAATTTACACTTAAAAAATTGGTGTGTGTATATAAAAAAATACCATTTTTGATTTCTTTACTCATTAGTTTATACATTTTTTGTTCCTAATTATCTGAAGCGGAACTAAGTACAACGTTTTGCTTTACAATTAACTTTCGATTTTGCCCATATGATGTTCTTATAACTTGGATATATTAATATATATAACTTTACCGTTATTTTAATACAGTTATCCTCAACAATACTTTTTAATTTTCTGAAAATTATATTGAACAACGAAATATAAACAGTCAATAATATACTCTAAGAATTCACAACTATATTTGTTAAAAACAAAACATAAATTTATAAACAGTCAGAGTGAAATAGACACGGTTAAATGATAAATTAGGCTTTTTCAAAAAGTGGCAATGCCTTAGATTATGTTACTAAAAAATATAAGTGTCAAATGACATTAACATGAAGGTAAACATGCTAACGTATTTTAGAAGTGTTATCTCAAGATGCCTACCTTTAGTTATTTTACTTCATGGACATAACACAATTTTCTAGAATTAAACATTTTTTATCGAAACAATACCAAAAAAAATGTGAAATACACATTTTATTGACCATAAACGGTTTTATGATTCTAAGATATACTACGAAATCGGAACACGATCACTTACTGGAAAGGTCCGTTAAAAGTAACTCAGCGGGCTTCTTTTTAAAAAAATATATTTTTGCAAATGAGGCCACCAGAACCAGAGTGGTCCAAGCCACTCTGTGTAAAAACCATGAAGCTAAACGATAAAGGGTACCTGGAGATTACACTCCTAATAACCTGTTCGCAATATTAAACATCTTATCTGGCTGCCTATGTCACTCTCACAAGGCCGGTTTGTTTTAACCTTGTCCAGTTTAGAAAGATAGCACACTACATATTCAGGAAGAGTCGTTTGTTAGGAGTGCAACCAGATATTAATTTTAGATTCATGCTTAAAATTATTGTCCTTGTGAAATACGAGACTTTATATGGAGTAAGAATAGGACGAAAAAGAATGTTTTAAATTCAAGTAAATAAATAAGTATTAAGATGGAACAGTTTAGAAAGTTTACAACGACGCAAGCGCAGCGATGTTTAACCTGAAATATATGATGCACTACCTACACATAACGTTTCACTTTTTTGTACATAAACGGCGTTTAGGAGAAATTGGGTCTATCTACCTCGTGTTACTCAAGTTTTAATATATTATTTCACATTACGACTGTCCTAATTCATAACTTAGTAAGGCACATTAAACAAAAATCCTTTTAGTAAGTTTCTACAAAATAAAAGAGAAACCAGCGTCTTAAACTCACATGAAAGTAGTTATTGAAACATCAATACTTATTAAATCACGGAAGCATATTAAAACCTAGTAAGTTACTTTAAACCAGTGGTTCTTTACCTTTTAGTCCTGGGGCATCATTTGACAAAATTTCAGTAATGCCATGGACCACCCAGTTAATTTATTGATTTGGAGGTAATATACAGTAAATAAATGTATATAAATACAGTTTTTTTAAGTAAATTCACATGCCACAATGCAAGCATAAAAATATCATTAAAATGTAACTAATGGAATAAAAATCATGAGAGGTTTTTGTACTTGCATGTGCATATTGACTCTTCTCACTTATTCATTGGCATTGCTCGCTGACCACTTAAGGTACTTCCAGGGACCATAACCTTAAAGCAATTGGCAAATCCTAGTAAGTCAATTTGAACAATTCAAAAGTTAGTAAATCAATTAAAAAAATATCAAAATCGAAAATTTCAAAACCTGTTGAGTCACTTAAAACAATTCAAAACCTAGTATGTCTGAACTGGCTTCGCATTGCAAGAAGAAAGAAAGAACTTTTTCAACCTTTTTTAACTTTTTAAACCACGAAATTCGAATTGGAACTCGAATTAGGAATTGATTGATAGTTATTAAGCAATCAGTGTGTTTCTTCCTTTTATTATTCACGCTGCTAAACAACAAAGACATTGTCTTAATACGGTTTTATTTTTTCGAGAAATACAATTTATTTATGTGATAAACCATTGAACCGGTACAACTCTCCTGATTTTTGAATTCGTTGTCTTGAATCGGCGAAAAACTTTTTTATACATCCACTTTTAAGCATGCCTAAGTTTTCAATCAAGTTTAGATTTGATCCTACTAATACTATAAACACGAAAATTTGTAACGCGCGTAAAAGCTGCTGAATAGATTTTAATGAGATTTTACAATAATATAGCTAATACATCAGGATAAAGTATAGGCTACTTTTTGACGACTACATTAAAAAGTAGGTATATTTTACGCAATAATTATTATAAGACGGAATCTTTGATAATAATTCATGCAGGCGCGCTTTAGGTCAACCTTCTGTCTGTTCGATAGTCCGTAATTAGCAAATATTGACATTACAATATGAATATTATCTGTGATATTATTAATCTTTTAAACTAGTCATCGTCATGTCTGGGCGTTATCGTAATTTTCGTATCATTCCTCGGCGCCAAAACTAGATATTGCCAATGACACCTTACCTTTGTAGTCTAATAGAGATTGCACTATTCTACGTTCGCGTTAGAAATGCAGTTATCAGGGTAAAAGTGTATTATTAAGATTACCTATACAAATAAATAATTTGTCTGTATATAATATTAAAATAGCCGCTTTTATTATGATATATTTTTAAGAATTTTCGTCTGTCTGTCTATTTATACCCGTTAATATCTGAAACGGTTGGAGCGATTTTGACGGGACTTTCACAGGCATGCGTAAGGAACGCAGGCAGGCATAAGTAATGGCTTAGGCTACACCCACACACACACACACAAACACACACACACACACACACACACAAACACAAACACACACACACACACACACACACACACACACACACACACACATACACAAACACACATACACACACTACAGTGCAGTAGCAGCTAGGGCATATTAAAAATGTATTTCTGTTGTCGCTTTAACAACAAATATTCACTAAAAACAGAATAAAATAAATATGGATGCTCCCATACAACAAACTTGATTTTTGTTTGCCGTTTTCATGGTTATCTACGGAACCCTTTGTGCGTGAGTCCGACTCGCACTTAAAGGATTTTCTATTTCTTTAAGCCGTCGCAATAGGGCCCAATATCAACGTACCAACTACCAACAAGCAAATATAACAAAGACATGTTAGTTTCGTAAAGCGTAGTTTAGGGGACCTTACTTTTACTATGTGTGTCTAGTATCGTGTGAAATATAACGGTATGTAATATAACAATGTCTATGCTCTTTACAAAGGAATGGAAAATTTTCTGAAGATCTTACGAGCTATGTTTGTTAATAATAGTACCGCTACGCATAAACCTATCCAGATTTTTTAGAATACTCTATGAGGTGTCTAGGGGACCGTCCATTAATCACGGGATGTTTTTTTTTTTTTGGCATCCCCCCCTTCCTTCCTCCCCCCCTCTTAGTGATACAAGATGAGGTTTTAGCCTACCACACCCCTATATCACGTGTGCTTTTTTTATTATGTGCGCGATATACACATGATATATTACTACCCCCCCCCCTCCCCCTCGTGATATTTTGTGATTTTTTTTATGTAGGTACCCCTCGAAAGAAGGCCTTCGAGCCTCACCTGATTAATGGACGACCCCTAGCTATGAGAAATGTTTATCGAACATAATAATATATACCTAACTTAAGAGCCTCGATGTCCTCACGGTACGCAATTCGGACAATTTTGGTAGTCCAGGTTCGAAACCCGCCATGGACAAATGAGCTTTCTTCCAAATGCTCTTACGATGAAGGAAGACATCGTGAGTAAACCCGGGATTTGTGCGTTACGGCGACGGACTTGCCACATCCTAATACCTGGAACCTAATCTTCGACTAATGGTGATGATACCTCTACCTACCCTGGATATACATAAGTGATATATATAATTTATATTTTCCAGGGAATGGGAGAAGCAGCAAAGGTTACAGGCGATGGTGGGTCGCCTGCAAGAGATTGTGGAGCAAGAGACCCGCGCGCGATCCGCCGCGGCCGCGGAACGCCTTGGGCTGCCGCCCAGCATACAGCTGCCAGACGGCGAGTACGGCCAGGACGCACACCTACAGATACGAGTCCCTTATCAGGTCCGTAAGTATTACGTGGCCGTTTTAAATTTGAAGGATAAGGGGAAAGAAGGATCATCTAAACTAATATTATACTAATAATATTTTTTTGTTTGTTTGTAATGAACAGGCTCAATAACTACTGGACCGATTTTAAAAATTCTTTCACCGTTGGCAAGCTACACTCTTCCCGAGTAATATAGGCTATGTTTCATTCTCAAAAAAATTAGGGATGCCTACTAAAACTTGAATAATCTAACCCAAGGTGTAAAAAAGAAAAAACTTCATTCAATCGCGTGCGCTGCGAAAACTATAAATGATAGAACAAAATGATGTATTACAATTTTTCAGGATACATCACTATCTATAAAAAAGATCGCGACAGCATATCTCTATCTTTTATAGTTATGTCACAATAAGCGTCCTTTTATTAAAAAAATAATAATTAAAATACCACCGCTAGAAAAGGCTCTTTATTCGTACTTAGATATTAATGCATATCAAAATAAATAAATCATTATTTAAGGCTACTTAAATACCTTCATATCACCTTTTAAATTATTCAATTCGGATATTCCATTCAAAAGATATCAAGAGTTTAAATAAAAGAAAAAACTCCGCTCGGCGCCGCTATTCGTTGAAGGGGTACGGGAGGGAGTCAACGTTATTTTGTCAGTCATCGGAACCCTTACTGTACAACAAACTCACCCGTAAGACAGTGTGCGTTTTCTTTTATTATATTATTATGCCCATGCGAAGCCGGGATGGGCTGCTAGTTATGTACATAGAGCCGCACGTGTAGTCAGTTTTCGGCTTGAAAATATTATACTTGAAGACGTTGACTCATCATGCCAATAATCATGTATCTGAACGTGCCCATAAGTATTTACTTAAAATAATGTCAATTTGACCGCGACGAAAAAGAGGGTCAGGCACTTTCATAAAACAAGTAATAGACCAATAGTCGTCATGGCAAACTAGCTAATAGACATTTTTATGTCACCTGGGACCTCTTCTTAGGCATGTAATTTTTTTTAAGCTTTTAGTAGTAGTAATAAATAAATATATCAATTTATCCTTAGTTTAGAAGAATTTTAAGCCAGTTTTAGAGTGAGGAAAGATGTCCACTAGATATAACAATTAAAATATGTATGGTACAATGTTAAAGGGATGAAAAATAATGTAAAATAATATTTTGACTATTACATTGATGGCCTGTTGTAAATAAAACTAGTAAATTATGTTTAAATTTTTATTTTAGAAAGTTATCGTTTACCACCAACACGTGGGGCTGCTTTTTGACTCACTTTGGCTGCTTTAGGTTTTGGTGCAGCTTTAGCTTTTGTTGGGGGAGCTGTGGCCTTCTTTGCAGCCTTTGTTGACTTCTTCTGTTCTTTCGCGGCCCTAAAACATGGTTATAAGTTATTAATACTAAAATAATAAATAAATATATCTGAATAAATTATAAATTTATTTAACCCCAAAATAAGCAAAATTAACTAAATAAATACCAGAATAAACTTAACACCCAGACCCAAAAACACAAACATATATGTTCATCAGGCAAATATCAGCTTCCATCAGGATTGAATCCATATCTCACAGATGGTCAGTAATTGATAGTAACAAAATTTAAGTTGCAAGTCTTCTATGTTCCTATATTTAGTGGGAGAAGGGATAAAGCCAAAATACCAATTTGGGTATAATTCATTATTGATTTAATTAATTGTTTTTTTATGATTGATAAGATCTAATATGCCCCATAATGTTTACTACATTGTAAGTATTGTAGTTCAGAAATTAGACTTAACTTTCACTTTAAATCATCCAAAAAAGTATCATGAATAATGTGTAATTTACAGGAACCCTGGCACTTAAAACTAGTTTATGGATTTTATTAGGGTTCTGCAAATACAGGGAGGACCTACGTAAGAATTGTATTTTTCTGCTCAGCAGAGTTGGCAAAATAAAATTGTTTCATTACCATTATAGCTGGAGATGTGCCACTTTCAGCCTAATACAGTTAATATTAGTTGAAGTTATATTCTGGTAATGGTTGGAATACTATTATAACTAATATTATACAAATTAAAACAAAAATAGTCAATTGAACAAAAATACATAGTATTGATTATTAAGAAAATAATCTTAACAAAAATGTGATAGATTACACTCACTTGATAGCTTGTTCCCTCTGAGCTTTCCTAACTTCTGGTTTCATGTTACGTTTGGCCATAATGTCACTGAGGGAGGCACCAACAATGGCACGCTGGAACTTTTGAGTTCTCCTAGTGCGTTTCTTTGCCTGCTCTTCCTCTTGACCTTTCTTGAACTTACGCCTAAAAATATTAAAAATTCAAATGAGTTTTACGAATAATCTATATTTATGATATGGTCATAATTATTAGCTGTTCCTGGACAATAGATATTTAAGAAAAATAAGAATTAGAAAAAAAATTTTTGTAATGATTGTCTGTTGGATTTTACATCATAAACTAACTACTGGACTAATTTTTATTGTGTTTTATTATATTTTTATAATAGATAGTAATGATGAAGGATTCTTAGTTATAATATATTTTAGTTGCATCGAATTTGTTTAGAAGAATATATTTGACGGATCAAAAACAATCGGAGAATGGCTATTTTAGGAACTAAGATATATCTATACTAATATTATAAAGCAGAAGAGTTTGTTTGTTTGAACGCGCTAATCTCTGGAACTACTGGTTCGAATTGATAAATTCTTTTTGTGTTGAATAGACCATTTATCGAGGAAGGCTTTAGGCTATATAACATCATGCTGCAACTATTAGGAGCGAAGAAATTATGGGAAATGTGAAAAA
>DVZL01001024.1:0-19466 GCA_018236625.1 Lasaia peninsularis
GCACATAAGGTCTAACAGCCCGACCACAGGGCAGCGGTGCACCTACAACATCTATGGTGTCTATAGGCCGCGGTTGTCTCTTACCATCAGGAATAGTGTGCTTGTTTGTAGTCTTATGCCCAAAAAAGACTTGCCGGGAAACTTAAAAAACTAAGGTTGACAACGCACCTGAACATAATTGGTGTATTGAAGCAACGTGTATTTGTGACCATTTGAAAATTCGTCTGATTTTTAAAATCAAATAGCGTTTATTAGAATGAAGTTAGATATATTTTTTGTGTCGCTTATCCGATTAGGACTGGTTTACCTAGAACTATCTGGGACAGGATATACCTATGTGTTGAACTCATGTTATATAATGTGTATCTTTGATCTAGCTTGTGCCTTTTATAAATGTATATCACTTGAAGATTATCCCCATGTTGGTTCCGGGCTACTTTCCTCGGCTTATTCAATTTTCCGTGTGTATTAGGGGGGTTTGAACTTATTCTTTGTATGGACAAAAACCCTTAAACATCCGAGATTAGGTACGTACATATAATTAAGTAGTTGTGTTTTTATTTTAACCTATTCTTTTATTTTATTTTAACCGAATAAAGAATTTAGTTCATTTGGTATTTTTTTGATCTGCGATTCCGATGATAAGAAATAAGATTCTTGCTTTTAAAATGAACTGTTGTCAAGTTCCTAGAAAACCACTTAACAGCTGAATAAATCATACCTGCTATTTAAGTATACTTTTAATAGCTAAAGCCCAATGAAAATATAAAAAAAAGATTTATTTGTTGAATTGTGAATAAGGTATTAGTTACATTTTATCTCAATCGTTGTTTACCCAAAAAATACTCATAGACATTTGAGATTAATAAGCTAATTATTCATCTAGAACATTCCAAGTGCAGGCACAGCTTTCCCCTATCTTGGGCCCCAGCATCCACGTGCCCCTAAGCTCGAGAATGTGTACCCCGTGTCGGTTACGACACACGTTGCCCCGTCACTCAGCTTCGCTCGCCAACCGGACGTGCGGAGTGGTTTCGCCACCAACCTTGAGCACACATGTAACGCAATGATTACGCTACCAACACTTCACATACAGCTTTAAGGTCGAATTGATAGGAACACGATTTTGCGCTAGGTTGTCTATACTCTATACCTACGTATGTTATCAATCTGAATATTAAAGAATAGAATAATAGTATGGCTACTTTTTAGTTTAGCTCACTCAAGTATTTGCCGTAGGTATACAATTTTTTAAAATGTGGGCGAAACCACAGGCTACAAATTATTTTGTGTAGAATCAAAAAAATTGTTAACTTTCACGGCTGCGACAAATACTTTGTATATTGGATGACATAGGACCTTTTGATATTGCCCTTCCAAAATCAGACATTCCAGTTTATACAAAAACAATGAGCCACAACAACATTATCAGGTATTGAGCGACAAAGTTATTTCTGAGGAACCAGAGACCTACATTTATACAAGTGCTGTTGTCTTACTCCGTAAGTACGTCACCATTTTCCACTTTGTACCGATTTTGATTTGATTTTTCACAGAAAGAAATCGTCTTAATGGTAGAAAGAGATATTTAAATTTAAGGATTTAAAATAAATGCGTCGTATCTGTAATACACAAGTAACGTATTAAAAATAATTATTGGAATTCTGAACGTTTTAAAAATAATAATTGGAGCGATAGTTCTCAACTGAGAGCAGGTGAGGTTGGTTTGGATCCCAAAAGTTGTTGATTGGGACCCCTTACATCCCCTATATGTGTAAATACACGGATATACTACTTGAAAATTTATTTCAAACTTTTATATTTATTTAAAGGGGAAAGATCATTCAATAAGTTTCATGACGTAAACCGCTTGATGAATAAATAATATAAGTACAGCGTTAGATTTTCAACAACATCAGTAACGTTCTCAGCGTGCAACATCAAAAATTGGCGACTCAGATTTGTCAGTAAGTCAAAAAAATACTTTCCGTATTTTTTACTGCCATAAGAGGTTTAAAAAGTATATCGATATATAAAATGAACATACGATAAAAATTCCAAAAGTGAGTTATATATTGGACGTACCTCAGTTTCAATATTTTTTGTCAGTGAGTCATTTTTTTATTTCGCAATACTACTGTTATTTTTGGTTCGGTTTTTTTTTAAATAATGCGCCTGTTTATTTTGTATATATGCCCATGACGCACACGCGTTTGGGGAAGGCCACATCAGTAGCAGAGCGATGGAAAGGTCCAGCCTTCAATGGCCATTTTTGGACAAACATTTACGACTTTAATTGGACAAATGTTAACATTTGTTTATATTGCGACACTAGATTGGCTGCTGGCAACACTAATTAACTCTATAATGTTCACTTATTTTACCTGATTATAATTATTGTTTGTTAAATAAAAATCTTGTGTTTAAATTTTTCAATTACTCTGCCAAGATTTGTATTTCGGAAATGTAATAAAAATGTGTTTTTTTTTTACTTTTTTTATTGACGCCTTAGAGCAATGAAAAAAGTCGATGCCGGCCTCATAGTGAATTATATTACTTTTTTAACCTCAAATATTCATATTATATTCTTTATAAATGAATATGCTTTTTTGTAGATTTAGACTTTGGTTCCATTAGTATGAGATTTATTAGTATGGTGTCAATAAAAATAAATGAAAAAAAAATTAATACCGTCACGGTTATATCTTCCAAAAGTGTAGGCAGATGTACGTGCATATGCACCTACGATTATCCGACGATATACGTTCCATGATGCGACAGTTGGCAAGTCCGACCATGTCAGTCACAAATCCCAGGTTTCCTCATGTTTTCCTTACTGTATAAAAACTCAATGACATATGGCGGGGTTTAAACCTGGATTCCCGATATGAAAGTCCTAAGCACTTACCACTAAGCCACCGATGTTTAACGGTATCAATAATTTTGTTAAGATTCCTTATAAATTATTCGACTGGTGCAGTCAGTCTTGTTAAGAAATTTCTATTATGTTTTCGCCCTTGTGACGTCACATCATCTTCAGTTAAGCTATCCCGTTACTATACTAAATGATATCGAGGTCAGCTACGTATTAGTCACCTTGATGGGTGAAAAAAGTTTGAACTAAATAACTTCACTATACGGGCGTAGTCGCGAGTAACAGTTAGTATTCGTAATAATTGTAATTAGTAGCCATTTTGATCGTCCATTACGACTGGAAACGTTAAAAATATAATTAAGGGTAGGTATTTCTGTAATCCTTACAAAAGTATTATTGAAAAATTTACGACATAGAGATGTCAGAGAGATTAAGTGTGAGATTAAAAGAAAGAATCGGATAAAAATGACTAAGGGCATGCTCTGATGGTTTGGTCATGTGGAAAGAATGAAAAATGAAATATTAAGAAAATAGATATACAATGCGATGGCTGTAGGTACATGGAGAGAGCTAGGTAAACATTCCACGACCAAATTTCTCGTGTGTTATCAAAAGGTGGTGTCAAGAGTCTACGAAACCAGCGAGGAAGCTAGGCACATATGCCAGCTGTGTCACTTGGCAATCGACATTCTCTCGGTAAACCCAAAGGAACTTGGCGTGAATGTATATGTACATAGAGATGTAACATGACAATTGCTATACAGATCGTCAATAAGAGTGATATTGGTGTGCTAAATTGGAAGTAGGACTTGTTTGTCGTTATGTAACGGCGGAGTGTTGAGCAGATTTTCCGTACGGCCCTGACACACATACACCAAGTGCAATGCTTCGCGTTGAATGAACCTGTTGCCTCGACTGCACCGCATCGCTACTGATAAACAATTACACTGATAATTCATCTATTTGTGAGATTGTTTCATACTAGCTTCCCGCTCGCGGCATTGCCCGCATTAATTATCAAAGTGTAAAATACGTCAGTTAAAAAGTACCTGGCCTATTTGTTATTCTAATTTATAAGCTCTCTTACTGTAAAGTCTCATCCAAATCCGTCTAGTGGTTTTTGCGTGAAGGAGTAAAAAACAAACAAAAATACAAACTTTCGCATTTGTAATATTTATAAGATTACTCAGTGGAAGATGAGGCTACTTATAAATATATATAGACTAGAAATTTACAAATTAATCTTTGCACGAGGTTCCCAAGTAGGGCAAGTTGCCCTTATAAGTTTTTTTTGTTTATTTGAAAAATACAACGTTGCATGAGATTGAATCTGTGCCTGATATGGTTATGAACTTGCCTAATAAGTCGGCTAATCGTGGATGCATAAGTACTTTGATATAAGCGTGATTTTTTTAATTTTTTTTTTTTGTTAATAAACTTCGTGATCGATAAGGCTATTTTATAATGTATATTCAAAAATATGTGCATTAGGCGGATATTGTGAATATACCCAGAAGTGGGTTATTAATCTAACATTATGATGACTAATTGTCAAAGTAAATTACTTACTTAAATGAAGAGACAGGGACTTACCTGAAAAAAAAAACAATGGATCGTTAAATTTTGCACAATTATAAACTTGATACGTTATATGTTAGTATAAATCAAAGCATTACATATATCGTTATATTTAATTATTTTCTAAATATAAAAAAATAACATGTAATTTATCATTTTCTGAATATCTTATGACAATATCGGTTTGACAAAACTATTTTTTAATTAAAAAAGTAGGCATAAGACCATAAGACCTGCCTAATTTGTAGTATGCAATACCAAAAGTTTGGTATTGCTTCTCGTATTTAGCATTGCAAATGCAATGCTAAATACGAGACGAATTCGCGTGTAAAGGGTTCTGTATCATTATTTATGAAAATGGCAAAAATCATGATTGTTGTATGGTATTCTCCTTTAAATATTAATGTTTTTATTAATTTTCTATAGCTGCAATAAAAATACATCATCTGCGAAAATTCCAATTTTCTAACTATCACGGTTCATGAGATACAGCCTGGTGACTGACAGACAGACGGACAGCGGAGTCTTAGTAATAATGTCTCGTTTCCACCCTTGGAACCCGAAAAGCACAAGACGTAAATAATAATAAGCTGTTTTATTTTAGACGAAGATAACCACCGTCTATAAACACATACTACTACTGGTGCAACGGTCGGTGGCACAAAACGCGACAATAATGAGCACTATGGCACAATTAGGCTGTGGTACTAATCCGAATACGCTGCTAGCAGCTATTTATCACAATAACAATTACATGGCAAATCAACAAATTGCATCAAAACAAACCAAAAAAATAGTTTATTTCATATTTTACATATGAATATCTCATTTTCAAGTAAAAAAAATTTTTTTTTTAAAACTTTATCCAAAAACATTATGCCTCGTTTAAAAGAGGCGCTATGTCAACATTTTGACTGCGGTTTTTGTTGATAAACACGACTGTGCAATTCTAATAATTCGTTAGCGTGAAATTTTAATACGTAGAGTTGTTGCCAGGGGGCGGGGAGGTTATGCGTCAACGCTAATAGAGCGTGCAACTTTGCCATTCCACAAAAAACCACCAAACATGTGTGATCTACTTCTTCTTCGTCCTTATCCCATCTTTTATCAGATGGTCGGCTACCTTATATATAAAAATCTATACACATAAATAAAATTTGTGTGTCTGTATGTAGATTTCAAATAACCGCTTTTTACTAAATGCATATTATGTATATTTACAAGGTACATATTATACCAAAAGAATTTTTTTTGGAATATTTGCCTGTCTGTTTGTTTATCTGTTTGTACTTGTTAATCTCTAAAACGGATGGATAGATTTTGACTTTCACTGGCCGACAGTTAATATAACAAAGAACGGCTTAGGCTACTTATATTTTAGAAATGTATAAAATAAATTAATTAAATAAAAACGCGAAAGTCGCGGGTACACCTAGTAAAAAATAAAATCAAGTATAATTTATAGGGTAACACTTTTTGTGTTGGAATTTTAAAAAGGCAATTTTTGTACAAATTGACATGCTAAAAGAAAGAGAGAGAAAATTTTTCTCTAAAATGTATTTTAGGCTTATTTAAAAGAGCAATATTAATACAATTTTTTACCAATATTCTGTTACACGTCTTCATGTTTAGTTTTTGATTTCAAGCAAATAATATTTATTTGAATAATTTATAGAATCAGGTGCTATTTTGCGGTAATCCATATTCAAACAAAAAAAAATTTTGGCGGGTTTTGTCAAAGTAACAATTATAATTTGTTTTTTTTTATTTCGTTTTATTAATTAATATTATAAATTCGAAAGTTAAAAACCACCGAATATAAGAAATGTTTATAGTAATATAGCTTAGTTATCAGAATAAAAGACTTTTTTAACCGACTACAATTCACGCGGGTGAAGCCGCGGGCAAAACCCAATTTATGTATTATTCATAACTAATCGTTACGCCTATATCTCCGTCAGGTTAGGCAGAGGTACATATGCAACAACGATTAGCCAACTATATTAGAGAGTACTTATATGTAGAGATGGCATATCAGTATATAATATCGATCACAAATCCCGGATTTCCTCATGATGTTTTCCTTCACCGTAAGAACACTCAAAAAATGTACTCAAGTTAGAAAAACTCGTTGATACATGGCGAACTTTGAATCTGAACTACCGAAATAGAAGTTCATAATAAAATTCTTTAATAAAAAGCAACTGCGAAACATTTGCAGTTAATTTAAAAAATCTCTATTTCCCTGTTTCACCAAATAATCTGTCAATGGTTTCATATTGCGACGTTTTTTTTGAAGTTTTTGCTTTTTAATGAACTGCAAAATATGTCACGCTTCAAATTAGCGGAAGGAATCTTTCATTGGGGACGTAACTTTGGGGAAGACATTTTATTTTGACTTACATAAGTCCAAGATAATTTATTTGTCATATGTTGATTTTCGCATGTTTTCAAATCTTACAAAGTTAAAGAAACATAGTAGTTGGTATCCGACTTTGACGCACGAGTTACAGGTTCGGTTCCCGAGTATGACAACTTGTTGTATGAGATTTCAAAAATATTTTCGTATAAATTTTGCACGGAGCCTGTCTTTCAAAACGGTTATTGATAGATTTTCTTTCATTTTAGCAACAAGGAGACGGATTTATTTAGGTGATAAGAAACATACGCTGCTTAAACACATCAAGGATATTAATGGTTTATTGGCAACCAGAAGACAGAAATCTTTTTACGAAAAAAAATATTTAAAATTACCAGTTACTCTGTTATCTATAATTGCAAACGAACAGAATACGAGACATCTGTACTAATATAATAAATGCGAAAGTAGCTCTGTCTGTCTGTCTGTATGTTACGCTTTTTACGCTTAAACCACTAAACCGATTTTGATGAAATTTTGTACAGAGATAGAGTAGACCTTGAGGAAGGGCTACTTTATAACCGACTACATCAAAAAGAGGGTATGTTTTAACGCGATTAGTATTCTAAGTTGGAAAAAAGTCTGCCCTTTGAAAGTTGTCTGTATTATTAAAATAAATCACGCGGGCGAAGCCACGAGCGGACTAGCGGAGCTAGTACAAAATAAAACTTAGAGACTAAATGATACACAAAGGCGGTCTTATCGCCAAGTCAGCGATCTCTTCCAGGCAACCTTATGGTATAGAACAAAAGTCAACGAAACATTGTGCAAAGGTGCTCTAAATATAAACATAAAATCTAACACGATATTGGAATAATCAATGTAATTTATATTTAGTAACTGGTAGTAAATAAGGTCTAATAGCCCGACCACAGGACAGCGGTATCTATAGGCCACGATTGTCTCTTACCATCAGAAGACCTGAGTGTTTGTACGCTGTTTTATAAAATTAGTCAAATTTGTAGATTGAAGATCAACAACATTTAACTAGAAAAAAATATTTTTAAGTACAATTTAAGGGCAAATTATACTTCCTAATATCCAGATGAATCTTGCGAGGATGGTGTAAGCCTATGTATGTCAATAGTGTATATAAATGGGAATGAATTACAAAACAAGTAAAACTGCATCTTGATGGAGGTTTCGGAAAATAGAGCAGCGACTCTATTAAAAGTTTAGTATTCATTGGCCCGTTAGAGAGATAGCCATGGAGATGATTTGTAAGTAAGGTTTCGGATAAGGGGGAGGATATCCCACAAAAAAGGGAAACAGATTAACTGTACACACTTTACTACATTGACTATGAAAGCGAGTAGCTTAATATCCAAGCCACCTAGGCTCCACGGAATTACCATCTCTGATATCTATGTACAATAACGGCATAGGCTTGGGCTAAAAAAATCAATATATCAAGAAAAATATCGATATAAATCAGTGAAATTTTTTCCCGTGACATATCAACTTTCGATATTTATTTTCAGATATCAATTTCGTATCAAAATTGATATATTTTTTAAAGCTCTGCTGTCCGCTCATACGTCACATTATGTATTTGACCAATCCAATTTCTTAAATTTAGATGTCAAAACAGCCAGATGTGTATTTACCCTGAAGTTTCGAATATTTTGACAATTTTTATAGCTAATCGCTTATTGCGCAGAAAATATTCATTATATCCAAATATCGATACTTTTTAGCCAATATTTATCGATAGATTTTAAACAAAATCGATAAGATATCAATTTTTCTTCCCCATTTGTCCATACCTATATCGAAATTCACGCCAAGTCCCTTACAGGGTAGGTAGAGAGTATCAAGAGCTAATTTGCCAAGTGTCACGAATCTACACACTTGCTTCCTCCATATTAATTGCTTTCGTCATACAAACAATCCGGTTTCGGAGACTTTACTTATTAGATAATACACGAGTTATTAGGCTGTGGATTGTCAAGCGAGATCTCCCCGGGTACCTACAGCCACCCACATTCACATTGTAAATCTATTTGTATTTTGTAGATTTTTCATCCTTCATTTAATCTACCTGACAGAACCGTTTGAGCATGCCCTTTTGTCGTTTTTACACCGACACTTTCTTCCAATCACACTCTACCTACGTACAAATGCTATTAAAAAAATAAAGAAGATACTTTTTTAGATATAAAGGAAGCTAACTTTAGCATCTAAGAAGCAACACCTTTTAGGTTTTGCTTTATTTATAAATGTTTTTTTGCAAAAAAATACCAATTTCTTACAAATATTTCGAAAAATAAATCAAACATCTGTTTGTTATTGTGATATAAGTGCACTGACAGACATAAAAACTGTGTATTATAATGTATAATCCGGTGACGTGACAAAAACCTCGCGGTTAGCGATACTTTTCGCCCCATTAGGCCAGGTCCCGTATGTAGATTAGACTATCCACCTATCTACCCGGCAGCTCGTGAGCATATGTTAACTTGGTCACCACCAACAAGACTACTAGTGGGAGGGTGCTGTGTAGGTGGTTGATCTCTAGTCTCTACTCGTCCGCCTTACCTATTGCTGCCTCTGTATGACATAATGATCCTATCTGAAGGGTGAAGTAGCCAGTAGGACAACATCTATGGTGTGTATAGGCCATAGTTGTTTCTTTTATTAATAATAGTTAAACACTATTAGTCTATAATAATGATAAATAATAAATATTAATAATTTGTCACAATATTTGTTACAATATACCAATTAATATAAGCTTATCTATTATAAGAATAATTATATGTTCTCCTAAATGTATATGTATTGATTTGCAATAAAGTTTCCATTTATTAATTTTTATTCATTCATTCATTCATATTATTCATATTTGCACAATATGATGTGGTAGCGTATGTGGCTCGTAATTAAATATTTAGTGTAATAACTTTTTAGCACCGCAATTCACTTTCATTTTACCGTTAGGGAATCAATGTATTTGTTCGCTGTCTTATCCCATAAAAAACATAAAAGAGTAGTCAAAAACGTCTTTATCGGGGACCAAGAACAAATGGTACTCTGTGGCCTAGCGGTACGTGCTTCGGACTTCAATTCGGGTAGTCCAAGTTCGAATCCCGCCATGTACCAATGAGTTATTTTGAACTTATGTACATTTTCTGAGTGCTCTTACAGTGAAGGAAATATCGCGAGGTACCCCGGATTCATTGAATTCGACCTAATCTACGTTTGAGTCTAGTTTCCCTCCTGGGTTGCAGAGGTCAGATAGCAGTCGTTTTGCGTAAAAACTGGAGTCCTAGTCAAATGCCCTACATTTATAGGTAGCCGACCCTAATATCATCTGATATAATATGGGATTAGGCTAAGTTTAAAAAGAAAATCAAGGACAAATAGGTCAGCTATGGATAATTTAAGTTTGCTTGTTATATCTTTAAGAAACTCAAAGATTTATATTTCGTGAAATATAAAACTTTGCCTTAAAATAATAAGATTCAGGAGCATAGTATAAGAAAGGTCATTAAAATTTATGCGCGTACGCGACCCACTTGGGTGATTGCGAAACTCAATTCAAATACGACTGATTGGGGTATTTATTATTTTCAGTATCACACGGCTTCACTCATGTTGTTGCATCATCTCTCCATCTTTTTTTTAAAAAAAAGCTGTCAAGTGCGAGTCGTCTTCGCACTGGAAGGGTTCATTTACATTATTTTGTAAAAAACTGTTTAAAAGTCAAGTATTTTTGTATGGTATCACCCTTTACATATTTATTTTATTCTGTTTTCAGTATTTATTGTTATAACGATGACAGAAATAGGTCACCTGTGAAAATGTCAACTTTCTATCTATTACGGTTTATGAGATACAGCTTGGCGACAGACAGACAGACAGGAACAGCTAAGTCTTAGTAATTTGGTTTCTTTTCACTCTTTGGGTTCGGAACATGAAAATTAAAAAAAAATTCGTTATTATTACTGAAATCGAAAACAATGCTCATTTCGTGATTTGATTTAAATCAACGTATCGTAATTCTTAACTATAACCATTCGTATTCTGTTTAAAAGTAAAAACAAACTCCTAAGAGTGAGTTTTGCGATTCGTAAAACAACTAGGTTTTTTTATATATAATAGATTGACAATATTTCTTCCCTTCTAATGCAACTAACCAACTGTGAGGCTGGGGTTCAATTCCCGGCCGGGACAGTCATTTGGGTGATGAACATAGATGTTGGTTTTGGTGATGATGAATTTCCGGATATGATTGTTTATTAAAATCCTTGATATAACAGCATGTCATTTGCTTACTTTGGCGATGGATTAATTTGTATAAATTGTCAATGGCTACTTCATTACATAGCATATGCACTGGCATCAGGGATGTCATGACTTTAAAAGGAACCTGCTTGAACCACGGCATATGCAGCAACTCAGCTGTGGTTCAACAGCATATGCAGCAGTGTTGTGACGTGTGTAATTTATCTACATATTCATATTTAAATGAGAAATACATTATTCTTGTAATAGTCAACTGGTTTCGTTGTTTACAGCATCATTAGGGCTAAAACTATAAAAAGAGAAACCAGTCGGCTATTTAAAATTAATTTTCAATTATAAGTTATGTGTCAAAAGGTGTGTTTCTCATTTAAAATTAATGTGTGGAAGTTTCACCAAGCGCCAACGACGAATAATATAGAGCAATCTACTTAGAATGTGCACAGAATACGACGACACAAATCAGGCCATGCCTACATCTCACAGCATATGCATGTATGTGTGCATATTATCTGCATTGAATATGAACAGAATGATATGACAATCGGGTCCGGCCTGCATCACAGCATATGCACCGGCGTCAGAACGAGTGCAACTTGTCAGCGCTGAATACGAGCTAGATTGTCATTGACACCAATCGGGTTGTCGTACTAACTCAAGGAGGTGTGTACAGTGATGTGAACAAGTCATAAGCCTAAAAACATAAAAAATACTTCACGTCCATAACCCTGAAAGGTTGACCAGAAGTACATATTCAACCATGACAAGCCGACGATATTATGTCCTACTAGCTGTGCCTGCAACTTTGTCCGCGTTTTTATTTAATTATTTTATTTTAGACATTTCTAAAATAAACGTAGCCTAAGCTACTCTTCATTACGTCAGCTGTCTGCCAGTGAAAGTTCCGTCAAAGCCGTTTCAGAGATTAGTGGGTACAAACAGACAGACAGTAAAAAAATCTGAAACTTCACCTTGTAAACAAACAATGCCTCTTTTAGTGATAAGCGGCTATTTTAATCCGTACCAATATTATAAATGCGAAAGTAACTCTGTCTGTCTGTCTGTTACGCTTTCACGCCTAAACCACATAACCGATTTGGATTAAATTTAGTTCAGATATAGAATTGACTTTGAAGAAGGACATAGGCTACTTTTTAACCGACTAAATCAAAAAGAGTGTATGTTTTTACGCAATAAGTATTATAAGTTGGAGAAATGTCTGCCCTTTGAAAGTTGTTTGTGTTGTTAAAATAATTCACGCCGGTGAAGCCGCGAGCGGAAAACAAATATTACATACAGATAAAAAAATCAAATCAAAAAAAAAATCTAAATTTTATTTAGATGATATGACAAGTGCTAAGTCGGCAGCTATATCGGGCGCAAATCAGACAACATTACGTTTTTCAGATAAAATAATACATCTTGGGACCCTAATATTGTCGACAATTCATGAATGTATTAGTATGTACCTATCCCTGCGAGCCCATGCGTGACTATATATTATATTAATCTAAAAATTATAGTTATATTTTGTTTTCTTTTTTCATTTTATTCTAAACATATTATAAAAGTATTGATAAAACATCTAAATACATAATACTTTCACTTTTCTACCGAACTGTCTGTCATTAAGGTAATACAGTTTTACGCGCGGCGTTTCCGTTGCTGTGCCTGCGTATGCTCGTACGTACTGATGGCAGAAAAAGTAGAGCGCTTTGCTTGTATTTTTATAAATACCAACTCGCCAATATTCCCGATGGCGTAGATAGACTTAAAAAAATCAAAAAAAGATATCCTCTTCGGAATTGAACCCGGAACTTTTTGCGAAGTTGGATACTGATTACGCTCGACCACAGAGGCGATGTATTTTTATAGTAATAATAATAATAGCACTTCGAAATGTTCCCGAAGTGGCGATAGGCTTGTCACCTATCACATAATGGGCCCTAGTACCTTGGCTAATCGAGGGTGTTCTAGTGTATCTACTGGATATAGGAGTCGTCGATATACTAGCACACCTCCGCCAACCCATTCGGGGATAATAGGTGTCAAGATATTTTTCTTAAACTTTTTTATTTCATTTTTTTACTTTGGGGTTAGATCAATAACTGAATGAATATCAATACATATACATTTTGTAGTTCATATAATTATTTTTATAATAGATAGGTTTATATTAATTGGTACGCAAAGGCGGTCATATCGCTTCCTAGCGATCTCTACTAGACAACTCTTGCAAAAAAAGATATTGAAATAGATTGTAGAAATGAAGGCACTAATGTAAATAGTTTATATTATACAATACATATAATAATTGTAAAAGAAATGAAATAAATACACACATACTTAAATATCGTGTGTTTTTGTGAACTGTACTCGTGCGTAGATCATACCCTAACAGTCGATCTGTTGTGTCTCCGTTATAAAACGTAAACTGATACGAATTGGGTCACTTGAGCTATAACATTCGTGAATCAAAACTAGGGCTCTTTATGCCGACAATTTAGTTTTATATCAGTGCCTGACTTCTGAATTCAATCAGAATCGCTTTAGCCATAATTTAAATCAGTTCCAAATTAAATCCTAAAAACATTCTTGCCTTTACAACTTTTTTGTCGAGTATTTTAAAAGTATTAATCGAAAAGAAACATACAAATTGACTTCACAATATTTAGTGAAGCTATATGTTTGTCGCGGTTTCGCGTTTAGATATTGAGCAAGTAGCTTAAAAGTTATACACCGCACTCGTTTGGTGGAGCTCTATTGTATGCATAGTTTTTAAATAACATTCGTAGCATTTTACATTACTATTGTAAAATATATCCACATGTGAAAAATATATAATGTAACATCGCAAACAAATAAGTAATATTTCAGATTAATCATATTAAAGTACCTTCACGCCTATCACCGTAGGAGTAGGCAGAGGTATGCTAGTATATCCACGACTCGTAAGTCCAGTAGATATACTTGAACATCCTCGATTAGCCAAGGTACTAGGGCCCACAATGTGATAGATGGCAAGCCTATCGCCACTTCGGGCATATTTCCAATCCCTCAAATTAATCACATTAATTATTCATATGAAATATCCAAAGATATAGCACGTAATAATAGTGTGTTACCTATCTGGGTTTTACACATCCGATATAATGTCTCTTATGAAATATAAGATTGCACATAATCAGGCTATTTCACCATATACAAATAAATATAAAATCGGAGTGTATGTATGTAATATTAAAATAACCGCATTTTACTAAATGCATATGTATACTTATAAATCACATAATAGTATTTTTTAGAATTTTTGCCTATCTGTCTGTTTGTACCCGCTAATCTCTGAAGCGGTTAACCCAATTTTGACGGAATTTTCACTGTCAGACCGCTGATGTAATAAGAAATGGTTTAGGCTACTTTTATTTTAGAAATCTATAAAATAATTAAATAATAAGGCTGACGAAATCGCAGGCGTAGCTAGTTCAGTAGTAGCAATCCATATAAGTTGTTTTATCTCTACCACCCGCTAAAGGTCACGGTCTCAGTGACAAAACAAATCTGATAGCCTGCCTGCTTGGAGGGGAGGCTTTATTCGAGATAAGTCAGCGAACAAGTTTGTTCGTGGAGCTTTAATACAAAGTATTGGATTTTCTTATTCAAGTAGCTTTCTCAAGTTGTACCGTCGCGGGTGGTTGGGAAGTCGGAAGCGCATAGTAATGTAGTGAAATTGCGAAAATCCGCGCGGACGGTAATGGGGAGCATGTTTTATTACTTGTAACTTATAATCTATACATACACATTTTTGCGCCAGATCACTTGCAAGGTAGGCAGGGAATATCGAATAAAAAACTATAGACCCAGCGATATTACTAAAGTTTAAATTAATTTAATGCATATTCTGAATTAGGAAATTTAATAATTGCAATATATTTTTTGTATACATTATTATTGTTTGTAGTTAAGCTCCTCCGAAACGACTTGATTGATTCTAATGAAATTTTGTATGCATATCGGTCATCTATGAGAATCGGACATCTATTTTGCATGCCCTAAGTGCGGATCGTCCGCACTTAGGGCATGCAAAAAGTGATTAGTAAAATTCATTGAAAGTTTGTAAAATTATTTTTTACACACCCCAAGGCCGAGAGTAAACGTATCTATCGTATCGTTTAGTTCTATTATGATCTTTAAGACGTTAAACTTGTACTTATACAAATAAATGTAATATAAACTGTTATACTTGCACATAATATATATGCATAACTTCTAAATATAATACATATATAACTCGGGATAAACTAAACCCAGACTAAACAAACTGTTAGTTTAGTATAATAGTGTAAGTTACAGCACTAACACATAGAAATAGAGTGTAGAAATCATGAAGCTAAAGACAGTATCTAAAGACTATGCTTCTAAAAATCTTTCCCGGATATTAAACATCTATCTCATTCTAATAGGGCTGAATATCTCACACTTGTTAGGCCGGCTATTTTTAATTTTGTCAACTCTACAAAACTCGCAGAAAGAGAAGTTGGCCCAGTCAAGAGAGAGTTAGTAAACCTACCTATAGCTTCGTGGTAAAAATACAGAAATATACTCACACCGAACAATATAATACATATAACAACGTTCAACATGCAAATGTTTGCACTGTCAAAACTCAAAACCGGTGATTTTATTAAACATACTTTGGAAATCGAAAACAAAATGTCGTATTACAATGAAAAACCGGCCAAGTGCGAATAGAACTCACGTAAAAAGGGTTCCGCGCCATTTTCTATAAAAACGACGAAAAAAGTGATTTTTTTATATTTTTAGAGATTTTAGAGATATTTTGTGAGTTCATTTTGAAGTAATTTGAAAAGGTTACGTCAATGATGTTCTCCACTTTCGATAATGCCCGTGTAAGTGTAACCAATTGTTGTAATAGTTACATCACTTTATGACTTCTCTGAAAGGTTAACGCTTCACGGCTACTAGAAATGTTGCCATTTTGAAATAAATAATTACATAGCTTTTAGTTCAAAATCTTTAACACTCTATGTCGAGCAGGGTTTCTTGAACTTTACCACCATCTTCAGAATTTGAATAGAACCTTACTAATGAATAACTAGGAGAAATTAATTATTTTTAAACCTTTTTTTTAAAGACCCGCCAAGTGCGAGTCGTACAGTGAACTCGAAATACATTTAATATAATTATGTATGTTTTTCGGAAAATCACCGAACGTAGTGGCGTAGTGATGTATTCGTCGATCTCTAGTGAAATAATCTGCTAATTAGACTACTGTTTATTCTATTAGTGTATTCCACTACACGAGAAGGTATCGATATAATTTATATTATATCGATATCTATCTGGTAATAATTCTAAGACTATTGATTCTACTGTACATTTTGCAACGAGGAAGTAGAGTATCGCCATGTCACCTTTTCCTACCGCCATCGCGCCATAACGTCGGTGTCAACTATCATATAAGAAATCCGTCTGCTTGGACAATAAATTTTAAGTTTCGAAGTTGAAATTTTGAAAATAGGCGAGTGTGTAGGAGTTGTAACACTTAGCTCTCTCTGCTACCCTGCAAGATTGAAGATGTGCTTGGTGAAACTTTCACATATTCATATTTTAATTAATCAGAAACATATGCACTCTTATAACTTAAGTTTTAAGTAACTTAAGTTTTATTCCTGATTGTTCTGTAAAAAGTGAAACCGGTTGGCTATTTAAAAATAATGTTCAATTATAAGTTATATGTGAAAAAGTACATGTGTTTCTAATTTAAAATATGAGGATTTTATACCTATCCCAATTAGATGACGAAGCGGGAAAAAGCTAGTTGTGGCTCAGCGCATTTCTAGTAAATCAAACGAACAAGTTACAAGGCAAATCGCGTAATATCTTAATAAACATTAAGCAAAATGCTCCACTTTTTTTAAAATGGACATTTCTATCGATATATGGTATTGTCCTTCTCTAACAAATGAATCGCTCCTATATCAGTAACAGATTTCAAGGCAAAGCTGCCGCGGCTTACGCAGTAACTTATGACACGAATTATCCGCTATATGCTCTGTGTTTAATTTCTATTATAATATTTAGACTAAAGAATTTATTCAGCAAAGAAATAATATTTGGGTAGCAAATGTTTCCCTGGTTTGTTTTGGGATATTTAATTTTTTGGGCAGCAAATATTTTGTTGAGATAATTCAATATTTTACTGATAACTACACTTGTGTTTAGATTCAGATGAGGTCAATAAAGTTATAAATCTTTGGTTGTGTCGATGGAGGAACTTTTATCCCTAAGCCTCTTCCGCCATGGTTACTTCTAGTAACATTTAGTAACATTCACATATTATGTGGAACAAGAAATAGATATGTTCTAAGCATCGATTTGACATATATTTTTAAATTAAATTGCATTTCTAACTAATTAATTGTATTATACATATATGTGTAAAAAAATCAATAAAACTCTATCACAGAATATTATTGCTTTTGTTATAAATAAATAAATCTAAATATTAATTATAATATCTACTTGAACACGATGTCAATTTAAATGTGTTTTTATGTGTTTATTTCGGTATGTTTTGGGTTTACATCTCTATTTCATCTCTTGATTGATCATGTGAGATTGTTTGTTACTGTCATAAACTACAAAACGGATTTTCACAAAATATCACATGAATAGAGCATTTTGACAGATTGTAATAAAAAGTGGGTATGTTTTTACACGGCAAGAATAGAAAAAAATAAAAACTCAAAGTAGAGCAAACTGGCAACACTCATGCACACATGAGTAAATCCACGCTTGACACCATGTGACATAAGACGAGTGCGTATGTGTGCGCGGGCGCAGCGCTAATGAGGTCAGGGCTCGCACACACACGCGCGCTGCACCGACGCGGATGCAGCGGTCGAAATAGTTATCACATTCAGACCTATTTTCGGACCTATTTATATATAGATAATCAATGCCGAAACTAATTGTTGAGGTAGTCACAGGAATAAGCCATTTGGTCGCCTTGGTCGAACGCCGAACGTTATACTCGTATGATTTCCGACAGCGGCAGACTTTGTTGAGATGTTTTTAAGGTTTCGTACCCAAAGGGTAAAAATCGGAACTTATTACTAAGGCTCCGCTGTCCGTCTGTCTGTCTGTCACCAGGCTGTATCTTATGAACTGTGATAGCTAGACGGTTCAAATTTTTACAGATGATGCATTTTGGTGGCCGCTATAACAACAAATACTACAAATAAAATAAATATATAAAAGGTGCTCCCATACAACAAACGTGATTTTTTGCCGATAATCGAACGGAACCCATCATGCGCGAGTCCGACTAGAACTTGACGGATTTTTTTGATTTCTAATTCCAGGTGCCTATTAAACTTTTTTCAGTATTTGTTATTTATTTATCTCGTTTACTTATCTTAACGGTATCTTGATTCTGGGAGAATGTGTTTATTATTATAAGCTAGCAGTTCCGGCAAACTTCGTACCGCCCGCACATTAGGTCTCTAGGACAGAGTCTCAGACCTACCAGATATGCACTCAAATTGTCAAGAGAACGGAACGGAAGGATCAGTTCAGCCATCCTTGAGTATATAGAAATAAGAAAGGGCATGCCCCGATGATTTGGTCATGTAGATGGATGTAGGTATCCGGGGAGACCTGGGTTGAAATTAGGGATCGTGACATTTGGCACTCGATATTTTCTGCCTACCCACCAAGGAACCGGCTTCTATCCTGTCTATCCCGGCTATCTTGACTACATCCTTTATAACTTTTTAGTACATTTATTATTGTTACAATATTCTCTTTGGTCGAGGGTGTAGGTACTCTATACACGTCTAAAGCCAAAGAGTAACCCGTGAGGTCCATGATTCCCGACTGGGGCAGGCATTTGTATAATAAAAAATATCACACTCATATCCACGGAAGCGTCGGCAGAGGTACATATGCACCCAGGATTAACCGAAGATATTATCCCATGATATGACAGGTGTTAAGTACGCCGTCATACGGGCGCAAACCCAGTGTTGGGAAAGGTTATATTTTTCAGATAAAAGGTAAAATTGTATGAACATGTTGCCCTTCCCGAAAATCGAACCCGGAACCCCGTGCATCAAAGCGGACACCGACTACGCTTGACCTCAGTGGTGATTTGTGTGATGAACATAATGTCTGTATTTCCTGGTCTGGGTATTTATTAAATTTATTCTGGTATCTAATAAAATATTTCTATGTATTAGTATCGTTTTCGTAATTTTTCCCGTGTTGGTCCGGGTTTCGTTGTAGAATAGGCCAACTGCCTTCTACCCAGGCAGCTCGTAAGAGGCG
>DVZL01001025.1:0-19461 GCA_018236625.1 Lasaia peninsularis
AACATTTTTAGAAAGAGACATAAGACAATGGCAGACTACGGAGTATCTACGTGTAACGAGGAGATAAGCATGAATGAACCTTTGTACAGGTGCTTAAAATGTTGGGCGATTTATTTAATGTTTAGTTTTGTTAGAATTTTTTTATTTTTTTAATGGGCAGTTCTGAATAATATACTATTTGTTTTATTACTAGCCACTAGTTAAACGTGTGTGTTCAATAAAGTTCATCAACAAGGCTCCATTCTGTAAATATGAAGTATTTATGAGTATTATTATGGTTAAATAGCTATTCGAATTACGTTCTAGAACGTTCTGCGGTTTTGGCTTGACAAAGGCGTGTCTGGCTTCCGAGTGGACGCCATCAATCGGCTGTACGAAGCTGACCCTGCGGATCATGGAGGGCGATATCCTGATGAACCATTATCGGGTATGGTTTTTATATTTTCTGGTTATACTATCTCCTTCTTTGTATTTATAAGATGATACCGGCTACCTAATCTAGGGGATATGACAAGGGCGCTAACACAGAGCGACGACCTCTGCGGCTCAGAAGAGAAACCAGGCCCAATCCTAGATTATGTCAAATTCACATTCACGGAATTCGGGTCTCTTCACGAAGTTTTCTGTTACCGTAAGAGCTTTTAGAAAATGTACTTACGAAGCGTTCAAGTATTACGTAACGCAATTCGTGAAGTTTTTTAACCCCCCTTACCCTTACGTAATGTGCTGTAACGTTGTTTGTACCCCCCACTTCACTCACAAAACATCCCAATGCTCACTTTATCTATAAAAGTCACAACTATGTTCTCAAAGTACTAGGAAGTCGCTAAAAAAGTCGCCACTATAAAATAAAACGATGTTACATAACACGTTGTTTGAACTTGCCCCTGTAACGCATGGTAACGTTTTACAAGAACACTCCCTTACACAAGAAAGGAAAATCATTGGCACATGGCGCTTGGCGGGGTTCCATCGTGGACTAGAACTAGAACGAAACGCAAACCTGTGGACGCAACGTGCTTCAACGTAAGTTAGGGTTTTAATATTTATTCTTTTATATTTTTCAGGAATTCCTGGGACAGGGCCTGACGACTGGGATTATTACGACCACATCTACACTTCCGATTTAGACGAGACGTACAATGTGGTATACGACTGGAGAGACGTCCTTAACGAGTACATCAGCAAGAGTGGCGAATACAAAATAATGATGACGGAAGCTTACGCCGACCTGACGAGGGTGATCCGCTACTACGGAACCACGACCAGGGACGGCTCCATACCTTTCAATTTCAACTTCCTTGAAGGTGTCCACAAAGATTCCACGGCGTGGGATATTAAAACCGTTATTGATAATTGGCTTACTTACATGCCGAACGGGAAAACTGCTAACTGGGTCGTAAGTATATTGCGCTTATAATTTATCCCGGGTAATTTAGAAGAATAGAATTGCCAAGCAGTTATTACCTGCCAAAAAGCTACTTATTTCCTGACAAAATGTTACTTATTACCTGCCAATGCCTGATAATAATATGATATCCTATTATCAAGTTAACAAAATCATTAACATTATTTTGTATGTTTAAGTGATATGTATTTATTTCGACCACGACCACCGGCATACAAGTCGTGGTCGATTGCGTGAATATTCCTAATTAGACCTAATTCGATCATCCCATTTCCGACATCGGGACTAAGGACGCGGGCGGTCGCTCCTCCCTTAAGTCGTAAATATCCCACCTAACACGAAATGATTTGATATATCTTTCCTAATGCGAACAGCTAAGGAGTGGAATTCACTGCCTGCGAGTGTATTCTCGGATATAACCTAGCTATTTTTAAAGCCAGAATAGGCTAGAATATGCTTAAATGGGCTTATTTCTTTAAAATAAAAAAAGAAAATCGCTTGAATTAATTTTAATGATATACCTACTAAAAAGGTTATAATTGCCTTAACAATTATCTACTTCCAGAACGGCAACCACGACCAAAGTCGCATGGCGACCCGCCAGGGCCCCGAGCGGGTAGACGCCATGAACATGCTCGCCCTGTTGCTGCCCGGGGTCGCCATCACATATCAGGTCAGGGTTTTAAATATATATAAATAATTAAATATATAAGTACATATGTTATCCGATCCCACGGAAACACGAAATAATAATTTAAACGCAGTAAAACTGCAAAAAAACGAATTAATTTATTGTCCATGTAAACATTTTTTTGGGTTATTGTTAATATGTCAAAATACAGTGAACCAATTACAACATTCAGTTTTTGTTAGATACAAAAGAAAGTAATAAAAAATATTCGAAATTGGCGGAGTTAAGAAGAATATTATACAAGAAAGAAAATACATATAAAACCGTATAATAGTAACAATTATTAAACAGTACTTTTGTACATGTACAATATTTCAAAAGTGATTAACTTATTAATATTTAATAATTATTAATTAAAAATAAATATCAGCACACACTTATACCCGAAGGTTAAGCAGTTCTGTTGTTGAGTTTGGTCGGTGCTACTGACGCACGAGGCCCCGGGTAAGGCAAGTTATTCTATTAGTTTTTTCAGTTTATCTAAACAACATATCGTTGCCTGGGATCGGATTTTTGCTCGACATAAAGACGGACTGTTGGGTCATGGGATTTTAATAGGTATTGTTGGCTAATAGTGTGTGCAAAAGTAAGTATCTCTGTTAATCTCTTTGGGTATATTGCGTGACGATATTTTTGAGATAATTTTAGGTGATTTTAAACTCAAACTTTGTACGTTTGTTTTTTTTACTGGATACAGTTTTTCGAGTTCACTAAGCTTGACAATTTTTGACTCTTACTGCCAACAGGGAGAGGAAATAGGCATGACAGACGGACAAGTGAGTTGGGAAGAGACCGTAGACCCTGCGGCTTGTAATACTGACGACCCCATAAACTACGTGAAGAAATCCCGCGACCCGGAGCGCACGCCCTTCCACTGGGACGACTCCGACAACGCCGGCTTCTCCACCACCGACGGCAGCACCTGGCTGCCGGTGGCTGACAACTACCACTGTGTCAATGTCAAGAACCAACTCGAAGCACCGAAAAGTCACTTGAAGGTTTTTAGTCTATGCTTTTGTTTTTGCTTCAGTACATTGAAGAAGTTTAGGCGGGATGAAGAGAAAAAATAAAATTATTGAATTCCGTGTGAATATTGCGAAAAAATAGTTAAATTATGTATAATTCCGTTCAAACGAGTATTCATGAAGAAAGTAGTGTATCGTGTAAGTTCTCGATGCCGCGATATCTCACTCGATCAGCTTAGTTAGGTTATAGTATGTTGAGAATCCTATCAAATGTTAACTATGGCAATACTTAGAAGCACGCTTTTCGCCTATGGCAACTTAGGTAGTGCGAGTTGTCCGGTTCGCCAACAATTTTTGACTTTCAATTAGGCGAAAACTGTGAAAAGTTAAGTACTTAATATTAGCTCTGCTGAAAGTTCTAGATTAATCTAAATAAAATTATGATTGATCAAAAGCTATTGAAAACTAATGTGTATTTAAATCAGGGTTTTACCTACCGGGTTACAGGGTTTTCCTTACAGGGTTAAATACCTTATAAAAATCATAAATATTGCAATATTAAAAACCCATAAAAATTTCAAATATTATCATCGACTGGTACATTACATTATAATTTTTATCTGGATGTGTTTCTATCCAGATAGATCAATTAGGATCCCCAATGGAACTTAACATTTTTTAAGATTGACTGTGTAATGTTGGAATTTATTCCACGGAACTCATTACAGGAATAGGATAAAGCAATCTGTGTTCTATTGTGGACTTTACAAATAATACTCTTAAACACGCTTTACAGTTCAACAAGAATATGTTAATTATATTACAATGGTATATCTTACTTAGGTATATTTTAAATGCAACTTTGTGAGTGTGTTTATTACTGTTTTATACAATAACTGTTGAACGGGAATAACGAAATTTGACAGTAATGTAACTTATACAACAGAATAGCAAATAAGCTACTTATTTAATGACTGTAAATAGAATATCTTTTGACGTGATAAGTATTATCGTATAGGTTGAAAAAAACCGTGGGCAAAGCTGCGGTCGGTCATTTCATTTAACTTTTAGGAGGTTGACAGATATTCCCTTTTGGCTAATGGAATACAATTCAAAATGTTTACTACCATTTTGTTTTTAGTTCTATAGAGATGTAGCGGCTATAAGAAAGAGGCGGGCTGTGAGAGACGGAGATTTAGACACCAGAGCCTTATCTAAAGATATCATCGTTGTCACAAGGTAAGTAAGCAAATAATAAACACTTGCAGAATACGTTTTGTTAATAGACTGGTTCTACTATAACTAAGTATAAGATTGAGTTATGGGATACATTTTCAAAAATAATTTCCATAGAGTACACTATAGAAATTCGCTCTACTACAGAAATTCGAAAACGCTTTCGCGCTCAATTGTTTTAGATTATTGCCTGTTTATTTACGTGCCATATAAACTTGTTTCCTCTAAGTATATCATGGTTTCGCAATCTAATCGGACTAATCAATCGCATCGGTATAGAATGTCGCTGTGTTATTTCGAAAAACATTTAATATTCATTTCATATTTTAGTACCTGGATGACCGAGCTTTGTTCGGTGTTTTTAGTACATAAGGTTTTTTATGGAATTTTTAGAGTTTTTTTCACAAAAAGAAAGATCGTTTAGTAAGAAAGAGTTTCTAAAAAGAAATAAATAATCCGACTGAGATTTGAGCCCGAGTTTCTAGCGTTTGAGTGCGCCCGATTTCCCAACTGAGCTATTCTAACTTCGTAAGCTTAGACGAAATTATTTAGCTTTGTATTGTAATGATACAGGTTTATATTCAATGAAAACAAAATTAATAAGTAAAACTTGAAAATAAAACCTAGCTAGATCGATTTATCGCACCCGAAACCTCCTAAATACAAAATTTAAATAAAATTGTTTGAGCCATTTCCGAAATCGCTGATATATATATAATTGCTTGTTTAAAGGTATTTTATAAAAATTGTGTTTTGTGTTTTCTTTGACTTTTTTTCGCATACATCCTTTTTCAAGTTTTATCGAAGATATAATAAAATCTATTCTTATTATATCTACTAAATATATATTATTTTAATTGTCAGGTTACTCCCAGGAGCGCCAGGTGTCGTCGGCGTCGTCAATCTCTCTAACATTACACAGTCAATAGACTTGTCGTCGATGCATTTACTACCCAGTAAGGTGCGGGTAGTCGCATCTGGAGTCGACTGCATCATACAAAAGGGGTATAAACTATTTCATAACCTATTAGTAACATCATAGTCCGGTCGGAGGGTAGAGTAGCCGTTAGACTTATACTCCGGCCCGGCCTCATTATAGCGAAGCGCCTATAACTTCTGTGGTGTCTATGGGCCATTTTGTTTCCTACCATCAGGAGAGCCGTGTGCTTATAAAAATCCGATAAACGCTATAAGACGAGGACTCATAGCGAACGAGCAGTTGTATTGGGACTCTACGTCATACACCCCATGTTTCAATTCTTCCCTGTCATTATTCAAAGCTATTTTAGGCGAGATAAATAAATAAATAAATATTACTGGACAAATTACATAAATTGATCTAACCCCAAAATAAGCAAATTATATGCTTGTGTTATGGGTGTTAGACTACGATACTAATACGTAGAGATACAAGAATAAATTTAATAAACACCCAGACCCGGAAATAAAAACATCTATGTTCATCACACTATATGTCTGTCCCCGTCGGGAATCGAACCCGAGCCTCGCGGTTAGTTGATGCCGTTAGACGGGGCGGTCTGACTTGAGATGTCTGCCTTCCTATCAATACCGTAGCCAATAATCGATTAATAATTACTTATTTATTCATAATTATAAAATAACATAATGTGATTGCATGTAAAGATACCTACTTACCTCATAAACTCTTTCGAGTTTTACCGGGTCTTTCCTATTTCGGCCGTCATAGCCAATCGTCATATCAACTAGACATTGTTGTGTTCCGGTATGGAGGACAAACAATAACATACTTCAATCAATTCGCGTATTTATTTTGAGATATTTATTAAAAATATTAGTTCCTAATTAGAGTTCCGCATTCAAAGGGTGCTATTACTAACTATTTCGCTTTCCGTCTGTAACAAATAAAGGAGGCTCCTAAACAATAAACGTATTTTTTCCCGTTTTTGCCGAAAATGGTACAGAACCCTTCGTGCACAAAATCCAAAACGCACTTGACCGCTTGTTTTACTTCTTTTGGGATTATATTTTATAATGCTAACAATATTCTTTATTTTTCAGGACAACCCTTTCCAAAACCAATCTGCCTATATCTGGACATTGTGCGGTGGTCCTTGAAACTATAGAAAAATGTTGTTAGTAAACAAACAACACTGTAATTAGGAACGACTAATTGTTGTGGTAGTTTTGGGGACAAATTTATAAAAGTACAGGTCAAGAAATTTATTAATTTACATCTATTTAAAACTGTTAATAATTAATTATTTATTGAATTAGGTAATATTTAAAATTAAAATATATATTAAGAATAAAGAATCATTATTAATATTAATTGTTTCAATGCTCTCTATAGTACATTGTAGGTATTAACAAAAAATAATATATGTATATAGATCGCTATCTATAATAATTAGGTATTAATAACTAACACCCGTCAAAATGTCAATCTATTTACTTATTACGGTAGGGCCAATTGCAGATGCAGATTAGCAGATGTTCTAAAAAAATTAGGTATTTTGCTATAAGAATACTGTAGTTATTTATTTATTTATATAAGTGAAATTTTATCACAAAAATATCGTATTGTATTTTAAGAGCATAAAAGCATGATTTTACCTATCAATCTGGTACAATGTTAATAATATATGGAATGACAAGCTTTTCGCCCACGTGAATTTTTTAAAAACACAGACAAATTTCAAAGGGCCGACATTTTTCCTACTTATAATACTTATTGCGTAAAAACATATCCTCTTTTAATGTAGTCGCTTGAAAAATAGCCTATGTCCTTCCTCTAGGTCAACTCTATCTTTGTACTAAATTTCATCAAAATCGGTTCAGTGGTATAGGCGTGAAAGCGTAACAGACAGACAGAGTTACTTTCACATTTATATTTATGATTTTAATTTGATTTTAAAATAAATTATCACACAACTATTTCTACATATCTCTAGATATATCTTCATACATGCAAGAGGTTTTCAAAGTATAAAGAGATACTGGTCTCTTACAAAATAACTGTAAAAAAACAATGTAATTAAAAAACTTTATTTACAGATTTATTAATACGGATTAAAATATAAGGTACATTAGTGACCATTTTAAACAGTTTTTTAATGCCATAAAGAAACAAAAAAGCACATGGTCCTTACAGTAAGAGAAAACCCCGTCCAGTAGACACCATAGTATTTTTTGAACTTGCCATTTCAAAAATGTTTTTTTTATGATTCAGGCAGGTCCAGTTATATGTAATCTCCTTTTATTATAAGCAGTCATAGGAACTGCTATTATCATTATTTTTTCTAAGAAATAAAATGTTTGCAAACTCCCACTAAAAACAGTGCAATCAATCAAATAGCTCACACAATTTACTCTTAGCGTAGGTTTTACTTTGCAACTGAAGCTTCTGATGCTTCAGTTAACTAAAATGCCCACCACAACTGTAGAACTATTAGTACTATAATTGTGCACAAAATGTATGTTGAGAGTAAATTGTGTGTCTTGCTAGATCTAACCATTATTACTATTTTTTTTTCCGTGTTTCATTTCTGTTTAACACTTTCCGTGTTTGCAAAATAGTAATTTCAATTTTTGTTTAGCAATATAAATTATCATAGTAACTACTATTGTGTGTGTATGTGATTTCTAGACGATAACACCTGATTCTATCAGTTTTTTATTTTTCTAATTATTTATCAAAAACCTCATTTACCAATTTTATATAAACAATTTGTAAGTGACACTCACAATTTTTCTCTATACCAGAAATCACTCAACATGGGTATTTTTTACATTCATTTTCACATTAAAACTCACAAAACTTAAACATTGTTTTCATATTTGACATGTACTGTAGCTTTTATTGGTAGTAGTACTATTCAAATATTTCATTTTGTATTGGACTTTTTTCTACAATTACATTTTAATTAAAAGTTTTTTAGTTAATCATCACTATCACTACTATGTATATCAGAAGTCCATAGCACCCTCCAAAAAACATAAACAGTCCACTTTGTTAATAACTACATCAAGATCTTTTTTTGCTATAGTTTTCCTCTTGTGCTGTGCTGTATATGCATAAGTCTCTTTGGCCATCGTTTCCAAGAACATTTCCTGAAATAAAACCTAATAAGTTGAAACTTTAGCATTTGTTACCCGTTGCTGTAACAAAACGTCATTACAGGGTTGCTATATTGTGTGACACGGGAAACTAACTTATCAAGACCTACAAAATTTTTTTTGTGACACTAAAAAACAGAATAAAATTAATATTACAAGGGAGCCCACAACAACATACAGGATTTCTTGTAATTTTTTAGTTAATTGGACAGAAGCCATCATGTACGAGTCCAACTCACACTTTTTTTTCTCTCTTAAACTAATAGAGGTCAACCATAAATATTTTTTGTTTTTTTACATTTTATTGTTCACCTATGTGTACTTTCTGAAGAAGTTGTTACAAATCGAAGTTATGTATGTTATAAAAATGTATTTGTGAGCAGCCCATTTCCTACACACTCTGGGTGAGTGTTCAGAATGAGAATAAATTATAATTGTTATCAAAAACATTGCTATTCAAGGATATTTATGCATTAACATCTTTTATGAAGACAATAGTCTTACCTTTTTCATATACATATAAATGTAGTTTCTAAAATATTAATTTTATCCTATCCAAGAACTGCTACAAAGGTTAATTGCAGAGGTAGCAAGCTTTAGTTATAAGTAAAACAAAACTGCTAACTCATCAGACAGGGATTGAAACAGGACCTCGAGCACCAGCCTTCGGGCAGATCTCGGAGTCTAGCACAAGTAGTTCACTGTTTAAAATTTATTAAGCATAAAATAAGCGAAAATGAGTTTTTTCAGTTTATCTCAAATTCATAATGTTGGCTGGGAATGGATTTGTGCCCGGTCTGGAGACGTGGACTTGCCCCTTGTCACGTCATGAAATTTCATATTGTCGACAAATCGATTTCAGCAATATATTAACTTACAGTTGCCTTAGTCACGAGGAAAACCGCTTCAGCATTAACAACACTGACATCTGGGTCCATTTTCATAATGTTCTTTATCCTTCCCATGGGCAAGTCAGTTGAACGGATTATCTTACTTTTTACAGAAACTGGAGCACTTTTTTCGTGAGAAGACTGATCCTCAGAATTTATATCTAAAGAATCTTGGACAACGTTTTTGTCTGTATTTACATTGTCACTGTAATTATTTTCTAAATAGTTATCAGTGTCTTCTGTAACCTCGGTTATATCTAGTTCGGTGAATTGAACTTCTTCGGTCATTATGTTAATTACGGTTTTACTTCCCTACTATTTCTATGGCAAGTTTTGCGAAAAAGTAAATTAGAAAATAACATATGTAGAGCCGCGAAATATTTGACTAATAAATGAATGGCACTTGGCAGCCGGCAGGTAAACTGTCAAAATTCAAATGTCAATATCTTATGACAGTTGTGTAGTAGTATTACCTGAAGCGATATTATTAAATTCTACAAAATCTTTAAAAATTTTAACTGAAAAATGCTCTCAATTTTTATAAAAAACCAGTAGCTGTTTGTTACAACATTAGAAATAATTTATATAAAATAAAGTCGTTAGATACACTATTTATAATCCAAGAAGGACTGGGCCAATTTTTATGATTTGCAGCTCAAAGCAGTAGTGGACGCATTACAAAGGGATCAATGAATTTATCTTCAGTTATATGGGAAAGAAAATTGCGGGTATCTTAGAAGTAGAGAGAGGCAAATAGGGTCCGATCTTGAAGATAGTTATTTCCGCAAATTTATTTTTCATTTTCGTTTCGTCTCATTTACTCTATTTATATATAATATAACCATTATATATAATATAAACTTATAGAGGATAAGTAAATGCAATTTTTGTGCCATTAACGTAAATGACCATAAGACAGAGACTACATGTCCAGCTTCAAGTAGGTAATCTGTGATGTGTTTTAATTTTATTATTATTTAGCATAGCAACTTAACAATCGTTGTTCTATGACTAATGCTCTTTTTTCCCTATAGTAAAACCGTCTTCGTGATATATTTGATCACATTATTCACATTCCAGAGTCTAAAGAAGCAATTTGGCAGGGTAAGATGACCTTTAAAATAAAGAGGTAGAAATAAAATTAAGATTATTGTAATAAAATATAATTATCAGTTCGTATTGAGTATCAAAACAACATGTACACATTATGTTTTCATCATTGTATATACATCTACTTCAACAAACAATATTGGTATGTTTTATTTTAAGGCTGTACAAAATCTTTCCTTAACACTAGACAAATTTTAATTTTATATTAACTACAAACTAAGTACTTATGTACTCATTACGCAAACATAAGGCAAGCTATATATTATAATAAAAAATGTCAATAATCGGAACAATATTACTATTTCCTACATTTAATTCATTATAAGCCCTCTTGTTAAGATGGCTGCCCCGTTCTCAATATTACTATAACATTATTCATGTGGCAGAGAATTCAAATTTTAAATTATTAGTAAGGTATTAGCGAACCCCAATGGTTACTAATGGTACAGTTAGTTAAATATTTTTCAAAATATTTTTAATGATATCTTTTAGTAATGGTATATATGGTATATATGAAAGTCCTATGCTTATTTGAGACAACATTCTCTCCTCACTGATCCTTAAAATTCGATCAATTTTATATGATGAACTATAACAAAATCTTCCTATTTTATTGTTTCATGTAGAGTTGTATCTGAATTCTTACTCTCGTATGAGTTGTGTAACTTTTGTATTACTATTGTTTAACTACATAGTAGTTGCCATTCATAGAATAAATGGCCAGGTATCTAGTTTCTTTAGTGGCTAGTTTCAACGAAAATTGCTCTTCCTGTCTACAACTATTATTTACTTTATTGATATAATTTAATTATATAAAAGAAAGTAACACTATTTATATCTCAAGAATGGCTGAACTGATTTAGCGGGGAGGTAGCTTAGAACGAACAAAGAAGACGGACTTTGGATCCCGTCCATTTTCTTCTCATGAAATTTGTGTACATATCGTTTAGGTCTAAGTATCGTTCAATATCTATTTTTCATATGCCTAAGTAGTAGTGCAGGGGTATTAAGTTCGCCAGGACAATTCGTAGTAATTAAAGTACATTTTAAGAATGTAGTAATTTTATTCTACTTTTTTCTTCTAAATTTCTTCTAAAGCAGAGTTCTGCCAACTCAACAATGTAATCACTTTTAATGAAAAAAATGTAATATTAAAAAAATATATATAATAAAAAACATAAAAGTTACAATGAAATGACAGTATTAGGCAAATATTATTTTTTTCTTAGTTAAAATAATTTTAATTTTTAAAATTTGAATTTAAAACTTTTAATTTAATACAGACTATATTGTGTCCTTTAAAAATATCTGTTTATTTATTTTGTTATTACTATTGTCTTTCAAATTACTTATTTCATAGAAGTTCAATTTTATACTTTGTTGCTGTTGTAAAAGTTTGCTCTAGCTTTAACACAGATCTTAAATATAATATATGGATAAATTTGATCTAAAATGGATAATGTCTATTCTTCTGATACTTAGAATCTGTAATTAGTACTTAACAGAAATATCTAGACACCAAAAGAATTTGTGTTACTATATGATTTTTTCCATTTAAAATTAACATTTAATTTCACAATTTTGAAATATTTGCAATATCATCATTTTAATTCATATTATTTCTTTCATTCTTTAACATTAATTTAATAACCTAAAAAATCCTCATAAACAGATTTTAGCTTTCATTTTTTTTCACAATCACATTTAACAAATTCTTTTTTAAGGCACATTCATACACATATAACCATTCCTTAAACTAATTAATACACTAGGCTTTGGGATGATTTCATAATCAAAACCTGTTAATTAAAATCCGTCAAATAGACCACAGAGGCGATCATAACGCACATAACGTTCAAATTTTTAATGTATTGAAAAGGATACCCGAGAACTAGAACGCATATTCTGCATCTTATTAAGCCGAATTTTGGAAAATTCGGTTTGATGATGACTTATCGTCTGTTATCAGTATCACCAATGTTAACTATGAGTTGCCAATGTAAAATTGTATTTGAATAATATTCACTCAAACATATGTGAAATGAATTTTAATAAGTTATGGACTATATTTATGCAATTGACTTCCGAAATTACCCAAACATGACACTAGGTGTCAAAACATAAATTTAGTATTTGTGAAAAACATTAAGTTAAGCACAATAATTTCTTCCACAGTGGTCTTTTGTTTTGAATGACTGGCAACCCAGCCAAAATGGCTGCGTCAAAGGCGTCCTTCAGTTGTTTCCTTGTTTTCGCTGATGTTTCCACATACACGGCGTTTATTTTAGTCGCTAATGCTTTGGCCTCTGCTTCAGTAACAGCATGCTCACCACGGGACTGAAATAAGAGTTAATATAATTACGACAGTTATTACTTATTAGACATTCCGCTCTCATCTCCATATTACTCTTGGTTGAACCTACTATTCCGTGTATAAACGATGGAACCTTAATCGCAATGTACTGGCAATACTGAAGTCTCCGCTTGTTGCCATATAATAGCCGACATAAGTCTTTTCACGCATTACAAAATTATAAAACTCTAGAATTTAAAAAAACATAAAAAAATTAAACATTAATAATAGTTACATATTAGTTCTAGCTAAAAAGTGTGTTTAAGTATGTATACAATAATTATTTAACATCAAATATTTTAATATTCTTTCGCAGCTATAACCGCAAAGGTCTTGGTATCTTACAAAATTAAAAAAATACTACTTGAAAAACAAACCCCGCGTTGGTTCGGGTATCCTGACTAGAATAGACCATCTGCCAGCCTATCAGGTAGCTGGTAAGAAGTGAGCACAGGATAACTCAGCAATCTTACCTATTTCAGCTGCTACCATAACATGGTTGTGTTCCGGTCCGGAGCTCGACCACAGGACAGCGACGCATCTACAACATCTATGGTGTCAATAGGCCACAGTTATCTCTTACCATCAGGAGGCTCGTGTGCTTGTTCAGTGTGTTATTCCATAAAAAAAGAAGTATTGGATCTAGAAACATACTCTTAAATTTTGTATGACCCTGCCATCTAAGGCCAAGTCACTCTGAGTTCCAACTAGGATTAAGGGCGCGTTCACACCAGCGACTGCTTTAGTCCACCGCTCAGCGACTGATCGAAACGTCTCCGGTCGCACGACTGAGAAGCACAGCATAAGCACGTCAGTGCCAGGGTAGCAGAGGGCCCGGAGCTCCGACATAGAGTCCTGGAAAATAGACATACACACATGTTAATGGTTGAAAAAAGTATAATTATTTGATATCAGCATTTCACATAATGTTTTTGTCAGTTTATCTGAAAAACATAACGTTGGCAGTGCTGGATTTGTGCTAGATATGGCGACGGACTTGTCACATCATAGGACCTAATATCGTCGGCTAATCGTAAGTGCATTGGTATGTTTTTTTTTTATGGGATAAGACAGCGACAGGCACACGAGTCTCCTGATGACAAGAGACAACCGTGGTCTATAGATAGTTGTAGGTGCGCCACTACCTTGAGGTACCGGACCGTAACACGACGATGTCATTATGGCGGCAGGAATAGATAAGCTGCCTGATAAGAAGGCAGTTGGTCTATTCTACAAAGAGGATCCGAACACACACAGAGACTGTTAGTTACATTATTTATAACTGAAGAACGGCTGAACCGATTTGCCTAAAAATTGGTACGGAGGTAGATTAATTAGAACCAGCAGACGAACATAGGGTACTTTTAATTCCTTTTCATTATTTGAAATTTTGTGTCCATATCGGGTAGGTCTGAGAATCGGCCAACATCTATTTTTCATGCCCAGAAGCTCAAGCGGTAAGAAGTTCGCCGCAAAAGCTTTTTTATGGAACCAGGAAGCGAACCATACCTTTATACAATAGATGTAGGTGCGTCGCTATCCTGTGTCCGGGATGTTATGCCTGATGTGCTAGTTTTTAATAATTGACTTATTTACATATATTCACTTTATCTAGAATATTACTAACATTAGTGAAAATCGAATAATGATCACAATCATTAAAGCCGACGTCTATTACCTACAGATTGAGTGTTGCCACAGAAAAAAGTGATGATGGTGATAGTGGAAGCCATTACTTAATAAGTGTATACTTTCTGATTCCGTATATGTACTAAATAATAAGCTAAACCCGTTCATCAGTCTTTAAGATCCTATCAATCAAACACGTATGTAATTGCGACATGACACGAACATTTAAGTGCTAACAAATCCGTCAGCTTCTCCATGGGTGAAAGTTGGCCCATAAAAACCAACAATTGAATCACCGTCTCGAGCTGCGATAAATCGTCCGAAATTGTTATGTAATTTCAATAACCATCACGTTGGGCACCTCTCGGCAAGTAAAGCATGAAGAAATAATTATATAGGAAACCGATACTGTGAAATGTGATTTAGGAAGCTAGTACTGTAACTTGGACATACTTAGTTTAATACCCGTCTAAGGCTTTCTTATATTAAGACGAGCATTTGAAATAAACTACAAAAAATATCATCCCGCCTATTTCCCCGAAATGGTGGTCAGAGGTATATTCTTATAAGACCACGATTAGCCAACGATATTAGGTCCCATGATGTGACAAATGTAAGTCTGTCACCATATCGGACACAATTCAATCTCAAGCAATCTTATATTTTCCAGATAAACTGAAAAAACTCACAGAACAAGTTGTCCTAATCGCGAATTGAACCCGGTACCTCGACACCGACTAAGCTACCCCACAGAGGCGATTGCTTACATTACATTCCACTTTAAATAAGGATTATTTTAATAGTATTTATTATATTGTCGCCTGTTAAGACCGTTAGCCACACATGGCCCCGGGTTCAATTCACAGGTCGGGCTACTTTTCTTACATGTTTTTCAGATTATTCTGAGTAAGCATTGCATTGCCTGGGATCGAAATGTGCCCGAAGTGGCGATAGGCTTGACACCTATCACATCAGTACCCTAGTACCTTGGCTAATCGTGGATGTTCTAGTATATATATAATATGTATATACTGGACTTACGAGTTCTAGATATAGGTACTACAAAAATTACAAGTATTTTCTCTAAGAAGTACTTGTAATCTTTACTGTTAATGACGCGCACACTCTATACAAAATATTGTCGTGGACTTGTACGTTCTCATCGAAAAAGAAGCACGTGCATTTCAATTGTTATCCAACAATCGGTTTAAACATTGAATCACAGTTTTTTTGCAATGTCAAAGACGAATTATAAATATCTTCCCACAGTTTCTCTACCTGGTATCCGTCCATTGTAAGTTGAACTTATAAGTTTTTAGACCTTTACTTAAAACGAGATGAGAAAAGAAAAAAACAGCTTGGCTGTGAAATTCGTTTCCTTTGCCTATTACGTAAATATAAAAAAATACATTAACTACACGTATTTGTGGTCGTTCTCAGCTCGATCAGCAATAATGCAGGTAATTATGCTGCGGGCTAACTAAATTTATTTAAAGCATGATATGCTATCTTTTTCCAATGAAATAAAAAACAAAAGAGTTGAAACTTTTAGTCCTGCCAAATTAATCACAACCTTGAAGCTAAAAGTACTGTTTAGAGATGACACTCCTATTAACATGTCTCAAATATTATGTAGTATTGTTAACTCTTTCTAAACTGGACAACGTCAAAACAAACAGGCCTTGTGGAAGTGAGACAGCCAACCCTATGAAATGTTATTATTGCGGACAAGTCGTTGTTAGGTTACTTTCTAGATAATACTTTTAGGTTCATAACTTAAAATACGTTTAGATAGCGGCAGCAGAAAAACAGCAATGTCAAACGGTGATCATTAAGCAATTTTTCAAGGTAAATAATGAATCAGTTGGCGGCCCGTTTACAGATAATCAGCCTATTCAGCGACCGGAAAATCTCAATCATTATAAAATCAAACTCAGACAGCGCATGTCTATTAATGGTTAACTATTATAAACATTATTTCAAGGTAAAAGGAAAGCGGAAAATTTATGACGGCTTTCTAGTACAAAAGCGTTTTAAAAACTAACAAAAACAGATACACAAAAATTTCACGCTCATTAACTTAGTGAGGTAGGCAGATGTGCGCTAGTTAACTACTTGTTCACTTACAATGCAGATAAAGGTGTAATATTAATGTTTCAATTGGGACATACTGTTTCAGACAGACTGAAAGTATTACAAAATATTTTTTGTCTCTGTGGTCGAGCGTAGGCGGTCTCTGACTTTGACGTACGGGTTACGAGTTCAGTTTCTGTGTTCAAATTCAAATTCCTCAATATTTTTTTCAGTCTGAAAAACATAACGTTGCCTAGGACTTGATTTATGCCCGATAGGTTGGTTAGTCTAGAAAAAGTTACTCGTAGCATTACTACGTAATCGGGACACGTATTTATTAGGAGTATAATCTCTAGACAGTACCTTTAACTTTTTTTGCATATATGATACAAAGTCCATTGGTTTCCTGATAGTAAGGTGGCATATAGACGCCATAAATGTTTTAGGTGCCTAGCATGTTAAGCCTGATGTACAAGTCTACCGGCTACCTTACCCTCCCGACCGTAACAATGTCATCATGGCGATAGGAATAGGTAAAGCGGTGGACCTGGGCGAAATGCCGCGCAGCATTTACCACCACTCCCTGTGCATAGACAAAGAATCGGACGCCGACCCGCTCTTTTCAAAGCTTAGGTTAATGGGCAAACGGCCCCCCGAGGTCCGGGGCCCTGGTGCACTGCACCACCGGGCCTTACTATAGCTATGCCACTGGCCACTTCATGAAATTTCCATCACCAAAACTGACAAAGTTAATGCTTTGATAATACCTAATAAATCGAAACTAAATTCCTAAAACCATAATATAAACATAACATAAACACTTTAATTATTTTGCTTTCAGTAAAACAGATAACAAATATTTTCCAACAACAAGGCTCTAGCTTGTAAAAATTAGCAGGAATATATGGACGATTAGTTGCAACACTTCCCGGTAGACAAATTACGTACAATCTTTAAAATTTGTTCGCGGAAATAACAGTTTACAATCCGTAGCATAGCTAACAATAACCAGTCGCCGGTAAATAATACAACGAAGATTATTCATAACTGCAAGTACTGATTTCAGATAGGTTTGAAATAAAGCAAGGCTACACATGCATATATTCACGCCAAGTTTCTAGCGAGGTAGGAAAAAAGTATCGAGTGCTAAGTATCAAGATTCCTACATACAATCTCCCCGGTTACCTACATGTTTTTAATGTATGTATGGTTCTCCATTAATTCTAAATGGATTTTAATATTTCTAGTTTCCTAAAACATATGTAAACGCCTATGAAAGAAGAGCTACTTGAGAAGTGTTCCTTAGTACATTTTATGATTAGTTCAGGGATTTTTGAAATATCAACAAAACAAATAAATGTTACGTCGTACATGGTAATTCGTACTAATATTATAAATGCAAAAGTAACTCTGTCTGTCTATTACGCTTTCACGCCTAAACCATAGAACCAATTTTGATGAAATTTATATAGAGATAGAGTTGACCTTGAGGAAGGACATAGGCTACCTTTTAACCGACTACAATAAATAGAGTGTATGTTTTGACGCAAAAAGTATTATAGGTCGGAAAAATATCTGCCCGTTTGAAAGTTGTCTGTGTTATTAAGAAATTCACGCGGGCGAAGCCGCGAGCGGAAAGTTAGTTTAATCATAAAACTATCTGGACGTTACGCCCCTAAAACCCACCTATCTGCGACGTAAGCATCTCACTTTCACAAGGTCGGTTTGCTGTTAAGTTGTTCAGTCTAGAAAGAGTTGGCAATACAATATATTCAATACAGGACATTGATAGAAGTCTAATCACCAGATCTTTAGCTTCATGAATTAAATTCATGTCAATGCAGCTTTTATATTATGTTTCCAAACAATGCATCACTGTTTCGTTACATTTTGTCTTCAAATCTAGCCCTGCGAAACTTATGTATATACCATGTCACAATGTTAGTTACCGTACTTCTCCGAAACGGCTTGACCGATTTTTACCAAATTTTATATGCGTATTCAGTAGGTCTGAGAATAAGCTACTATCTATTTTTATACCCCTAAGTGATAAGGGTTGTTTACCCTTAAATGTTTTTTTTAAGTTTTTTGACGAAATTTTTTGTTTTTATTTTTTTATAAATTTTGTAAAAAATACATATAACCCTAAATTTTTACCTTTTTTTTGTTTGCTGGGTCAGCTAGTTTTATATAAAACCCGAATTTTTGATACGCTACGAATTGAGAATAGTTCGACCAAATTGGAACGTTTTCTTTCGTTAAAGCACATGAAACTAAAAGTAGGGGTAAAATATTTTGATTTTTCCAGTCTTGGTTGTAGATTTTTAAACATAATAAAACAACACTTGAAGTCTTAGTAAAGCAAATTGTCTAAAGTATAATAGGACGAAATTGTTCATTATAAAGTTATTATAGAGTGGACCGCCACTTGTATTAAAATGCAAATTACAGGCTTCTGATGGCGTGGAAAAATGGCGGCTTGTTGTGCCGCTGTCATTTCTTACATTAATTAACCTAAAAAATTACATATTTCCTGTCTTAGCTGCTATTTCATGTGTGGTATGATTGCTTGCTTTACAATATGGCCGTCTCTTTATTTGGGAGGTAAGCGTTCACTTACAATGCTGCCAAGTAATCTTAGAGTTCCGATTTGATTCCTGACCGGTACAGGTTTTTGATCATTGGAAAATAATGTAAGCAAAGTCTAAATACTTTTTTTTCTATGAGTCTTTTTTTCCTCACACAAGGTCTGACAGTCCGACCACAGGGCAGCGGCGCACCTAAAACATATATGGTGTCTATAGACCACAGTTGTCTCTTACCATCAGGAGACCCGTGTTCGCTGTTTTAACCCATAAAATAAATAATAGTTTAAAAAAACTAAAAAACACGCTTTTATTTGTTGTAATTAAAAACTAGAAAATAATTCTAAGTTATGAAGAGTTCATGTTACAGGGGGAGAAAACCAAACTTAAGTTTTTTAACAAAATAATTTAATTCAGAGTAAA
>DVZL01001026.1:0-19451 GCA_018236625.1 Lasaia peninsularis
GGAGGGTAGGGTAGCCGGTAAACTTTCTCGCGCTAGAGGCTTACCATCCCTCAGGCAACGCACCATTTCCACCTTTGGTGTCTATAGGTAGTTTTTGCTATAGAAATAGAGATAGTATTTAGGTGGTATTGCTTGTGATCTGACATAGGGTGTGTCGTAATAACATAATTGGTACGGAATTATAGCTCACGCAGACGGAGTCGCGGGCAACAGGTAATAACTCTATACTAATATTATAAAGAGAAAAGATTTGATTGTTTGTTTGTTTGGATTGAATAGGCACCGAAACTACTGGACTGATTTGACAAATTCTTTTAAAAGCCGACATCATCCTTGATGAACATACGGGTAGTAAGAATTATATTTCCGTACTCATCTATTTCATATAACTTCTAAATGGCTAAACCGATTGGATTGAAATTTTATACAGACATTTCGACGGTTTCCTATATGATTTCAAAATAAAACTGGACCCGGTAGGAGGCGCTGCTGTCATTGTGTCAACTACGAACTAACCGTGCGAAGACAAGTACCCTTGTCTTTTATCAAGGTCTTTTCTATTTTAATTCTACATTTTATTAAAATCGATTTAGACATTTGACGTCAAGATTATATATAATATAATCTACACAATCTATACACAATCCCGTAATGCCTTTTTGACGTAATAACCGGCCAAGTGCGAGTTACACTCGCATGTTATCTGCAAAAGTCTACATAAAAACGTCTGTTATATGGGAGCGTTGTACAAATGTTTATTTTATTGTTATTAGTGTTTTTTGTTACAGTAGCAACAGAAATAGGTACATCATTACAAGAGATAAAGCTTGATGACATAGAGACAGATAGACAGCAGAGTCTTAGCTATAGGATACCTACCCTTTAAGTAGAAAAAAAGAAAAAAAAAGTACCTTCGCGCCTATTATACCTGGAGAGGTAGGCAGAGATGTGCTAGTATATATCCACGACTCGTAAGTCCAGTAGATATACTAGAACACACCCACGAATAGCCAAAGTACTAGAGCCCTGATGTGATAGGTGGCAAGCCTATCGGCACTTTTGGTACATTCCAATCACGGGCAATGTAATACTTACTCAGAAAAATCTGAAAAACATTTCAGAAAAGTTGCCCAACCTGACACCACAGAGGTGATTTTTACAGATGAAATACAGGAGTTTTTCCTGACTTATAATACATAATATGTATTTTATTTGTTTATTTAAAAAATTATACGCTAAAAAATGTACGAAGGTGGTCTTCACGCTATATGGAATTCTCAACCAATCAACCTAATCTTATTAGAAATATACATAAAGGGGTTCTAAGTAATATAAAAAAATATTGCGTAAAAACAGTTTTAGTGTAGTTGGTTAAAAAGTATCCAATGTGTATTTCTGATGTATGTGTTAAACACAATAATTAAATTAATCGTCACTCGAAAGCGTAACAACGAAGGCGAACATCATGCCAACCCTTTGTACTTAAGGGTCGGGTCATTTACGACCTTGCGCTAACTAAAATTACTTCCACAACATCAACCTCGTCAATGTACTTGCCTTAATGGGGTTCTGGTTGATAACATCACCCTTGTAACTAAAGTGGCCTAACTCGAAAAATAGTGTTTTTGTAGAAAACTTTAGTTCTGATGTAAAGATATGTCCTCGTCATCTGTTAATTGATAATGTTATATAATAAAATAGTACCTGGATGACCGAGTTCGGTGTTTTGTTCGTAGAGTACAAAACACCGAGCTCGGTACAGCCGTAACGTTATACAGCAAAGGTGATCAATGAAATATTTTAAAAGGCATAATGAAAGACGAAGCTGTACGAATAAAAATTATTCAGATGAAATATCAAAGATTCAGCCAACCAGCGCAGGAGTTAGTAAAAGTTGGGAAACCTTTAAAACTAAAACTGGCCACAAACAATGCTTAGTAATAAATGAAAGTAAGAAATAATAACAATTTACAAATACAAACGCTTGAGACCTCAAAAGTGATTGTACCTGTTTGAAAATGCCCCTTTTTCATAACAATCTTAAAACTTTTTATATTTAGATGTATTTCTTTTGAAATATCTTGGCATTTTCATAAGGTTTTTTTTATTTTTCATAAATCAACGTGTCCCACGTTTTTAAGAAGTCGTAAAAATCACATGAACTGTTTTACCTTGTTATTTCGCAAGTATAATAATGTTTATAGACCAAGAGCGTGTGCTGTTGTTTCAGCTGGGACGCGCGTTCTAAAAAATATTAACCCAGATACAAATCAGACTAAAAAAATAATGTTAACATTAATAATTCTATTTCTGTAAATTTAACAAAAATAATCGTAATTTTTATAAGGAAAATGATAATATTTGTGTTAATACTTTTATTAATATTTCAATATAATTTTATTATTTCCAGCACAAAATAAAGCTGGTGGATGTAAAAAATACAAAAAAAATTTAACAATTTTTAATAATGGTAGATTATGTGTATTTTTATATACGCAGTTTTTGAAAAAAGTAAGTATATTTTGTTCAGACATTTTTATGTGCGGCTGGGTTTTAGTTACTCATATTTGAGGCTTGAGTAGGCGACGGAACAAACTAAATATACATACAACTGCAGTTTAACAGTTTGAGTTTAAGATTAATTCCAAGTAACCCAAACGACAATCGTAGATAACGACTTTCTTTGGTCTGAAGATGTTATTACCGAAAGCAAAAGATCGCATTCGCTCGATATTGAGAACCAAGTAGAAAAAAACTTTTGTTCGCTAAACCTGAGCTTTATTTTGTTAAACCAGACAACATCCTAGGAAAATTCTAGTAAAAACATAACAAAGAACTGTTTTTTAAAATTTAAAATTTGAAATTATCTGGTAATAGGCGAGCGTCTTTTTTTTCTCTAAGACCGTAACCATGATTAGGTAGGAAATTTCTATGACAAATTCCATGGTACTGGTACCACCAAACTTAATTATTTTTGCCGCTATATCGTGAGTATTCGCCTACCAACTCATGTGGCATTGGATCCTGACCATAAGATAATATGTTCAGAGGTGTATAGATTTTGTTAAGCATCATGACCTTTTTTTGTGTGTATAGGTGATGAGTAATTCTTGCCATCAAGAAATTCGACTACTAGTTTGCTTTTCAGTTCCATTAAACAACTTATCTCTCAAGATCAAAACACTAGCCGACCAAGTTCGTAGCACCTAACATTGCCAACTAATAAATTTTCCTTATAATTTTCCCACTTCTTCTATCCATAAGAACCTTCCACGTGTCTATATGAAACTATAGAAAAAATATATCTCAATAAGTAACGACTATTTTCTTCATTAGATCATTCCTCATTTCCATAATCATACCTAATTTAAAGAAAATTAGGACTGAAATAAAAGATAAAAAAATTTTCCATCGATATTAATAAATGTCTCTGCTCTGAATTAATAATAGTAAATAAATTAAGCTCGGAAAAAAACTCAAAAACGGACATCAATGTGAATATTGAATTATTTAAGTAAAAGTAAATAATTGCTTCTGTGGTCGAACGTAGTCAGTGTTGAGACTTTGATGTGATCCTGGATTCGTTTTCCAGGTAGAGTAAGTCGATCTTATAAGTTTTTTTTATGATATTGAAAGGCAAACAAGCAGACGGATTTCCTGATGGTAAGAAATACACGTCACCTACAGACATCAAAGGTGGAAATTGTGCGTTGCCAACCTGAGGCTAGGATGATAGGCCTCTTGCGTAAGTAAGTTCATCGGCTACCCTACCCACCAAAACAGAATACGACAATGGCAAGCACTGACGCTATTGTGGCAGGAATAGGTAAGGCGGTGGTACCAGTCCGGGTGAGTTGTTCGAAGTCGAAGGTCGAAGACTCTACCACCTAGAAAAGTGTTTCCAATTAAATTGAAAAACATAACGTTGCATTAGATTAACTTCGCGTAAAAATTTAAAAGACAACTTATCCGTACTAATATTATAAATGCGAAAGTAATTCTGTCTGTCTGTCTATCTGTTACACTTTACGCCTAAACCACTGAACCGATTTTGATGAAATTTTGTACAGAGATAGAGTAGACCTTGAGGAAGGACATAGGTTTATATAAATATAACATTTTAACCGACTACATTAAAAAAAGGGTATGTTTTTACACAATTAGTATTATAAATTGGAAAGATGACTGCCCTTTGAAAGTTGTATGTATTATTAAAATAATTCACGCGGGCGAAGCCGCAGGCGAACAGCTAGTTGTATATAAGTAAAACAGTGGAAGTGTATTCTAGCAATAAAAATTAAATTGATATTAGTTTTAAGTCCCGGGCTCTTGGATTATATTCCTTAGTTCTAGTGGAAGGTAAAGATTAAAAACAAAAAATAATGCAACAAAAAAATCACGGAATCTCAACAATCTGCCAAAATTTAACCATTTGTATTCATTTTTTTAAAGAACCTAACAATTTTTTTAAGAATTTTAAATATTTTTTTGTTCATTTTAACGTTTTATACTGATTTGTAAGTTGCTCCTTCACTAATTTAAAATTATTTTATTTTGAATTGCATTGTGAAGTAACCAGAGTACATTTTTTTATAAATTAACTAGTACCTACTTATTGATTTATGTAGGTATAATCTGCTAAGTTTAAATTAATCGCGATAAACTTTTATGATTATATAAGTTGTGTATAATGAGGTTCATAGTTAAAATTATATGGAAAATTTTATTTTCTTCCTTTTAGAGCGTTTAAATAAGAACGTTTTCTAAAAAGTTTATTTTGCTATTAATTTATTATATTCTAAAAACTTTTTAATTAAGAAAGTGCAACGATATCTAAATAAAAATAAATAAAATATGAATGTATGTATGTAACTAAGCGCTTTTTACTTAATGCATGATATTATGTTTATATTATATAAAAAATATTTATTAGAAATTTTGTATTCTGATTGTCTATCTGTTTGTATTTGCTAATCTCTGAAACGGCTGGACCGATTTTGACGGGAATTTCACTGCCAGATAGCTGATAAAGAGTGGCTTAGGCTACTTTTATTTTAGAATTTTACTTTAGAAATGTATAAAATAAAATTATTAAATAAAAACGCGGAGGAAGCTAGTATTATAATACAAAGTCAATGATATTCCAGACAATAACTCATAGAACACCCTTTATTTTGTATCTACATACACACCAAATACGTCAACCTATTTAATTAACAAACGGGTACACTTTGAACCTCTGAAAATGAATTTTTTCAGCCAATAATACACAAAACGCTATGCCGTACGCAAACACTAGAATGGTGATGGGAACGAACAATTGTTCACCAGCTATGACACTTCTGTATTCATCACCACCGCACCTCAGCTCGCAGGAGTTTCTACGTAATAATATCCTTTTGATAATACCATTTTCCTTGAGACGGAGAATTCTGAAAAATAATATCGCTAGACATTAAGTATTCTAGTAATGTAAATTGATTGATAATAAATATTTCATATCAACATTAGAAATGCAATACGGAAGATTTATATCCAACTAGCTTTCCGCAGCGGCTTCGCCCGCGTCAATTATTTTAATGACGGAGAACTTTGAAAGGGCATACATTTTTTCGACTTATAATACGTAGACGGTTAAAGATAAGCTCATCTTCTTACTCAAGGCCAACTCTATATATGTACCTATCACTGCAATTTCATCAAAATCGGTTCAGTGGTTTAGGTGTAAAAACGTAATAGACATACAGAGAGACAGAGTTAATCATTTATAATATTAGTAGGAATAGTTAGTACATAAAAATCCGGTCAAGTGCAAGTCGGACTCGCGCTCGAAAGGATCGTAACCGAAACACTTGTCTGTAAAAACAGCAAAGACTACATTTTAATTGTTTATTTTGAAGTGAATAGTTAGCACGATCTTCTTAGAGGTTACTTGAAGTCTTTACCGCGATCTAAATATTGATAGCGACATCTATTGGTCGGGTTGTTTGTTGTGTAGAAGCTAAGGGTATTTTATTCTACATTTTAGTATATTATGTTGTTATAGCGGCAACAAATATACATCATCTGTGAAAATAGCTATCTTGCTATCATGGTTCATGATATATCTGCAGCATGGTGACAAACAGACAGATATTCAGACAAACAGCGGAGTTTTAGTAATTATACGATCCCGTTATTATCCTTTGACTACGAAATCCTTAAAATTAATTAAAACATACGCAATGCCTGAAGTCAACAAAATATTTACTCGTAGGTATATATACAAAAAAAGAACATATTAAGAACTAAATGCGGAGTTGGGTAAGCTACTTCGAAGCGAAACGCTGAGCTATAGGGCTCTACTCGCTTTACAAAACTCAGTGCTTATCCCAACGTTACTTATCCCGACGTTACTTTATGGAAGTGAGAGTTGGGTATGTCAGAAACAGCATGAATATATAGGTAAATAAATAAAATTGGAGTGGTCTGTTTGCAAAATTGAAATAACTACTTTTTACTTAATGCATATTTTGTTTTTACAATTTTTATCAGTCTATCTGTCTAATGTTCCGGCTGATCTCTGGATTTTGACAAAACATTCACCCGTATTAAGTATTTCAGATTGCTGATATAATAAGTAGTAACTTAGGCTACTTTTATTTTAGAATTATAATAAATAATTAAATCCAAACGCGAACAATGTCGCGGGTTCAGCTGGTAACAAATAAGCGGTTCTATTTTAACCCTTGTAGGTCTTAATTAGAAACCCTTCATACAAGGACCATGTTTTGTGAAATACATATTTTGTACTCATAATTAATTATTCTAGCGAAACTTTTCAACATGGAGCGAGGGGTGACCGTGCTTGGCTCGGCAGTTTTTTTTTGTCAGCTTTCGCTTACCAGAAAAAATGCCATCTGACAGTAAGTTACGAAACCGGAGTCGATACTATTTTACACCAATTGCTACCGACAGAGTTTTATAGATGTCGTGATTTTCGAAAATTGATTTCAAGATCTAAACCTACACCTATCTAGATAATTTTTTTAGGCCCCCAGAACAACTCGGTACTAAATTTCAGCGAAATCGTTAGAACCGTTTCCGAGATCAGATCCTGATCAGATCCTGACTTTTAGGTTGCAGAGACCAGATCACAGGAAATCATTCAGACTAAAAACTGGCTTGCCAAATCCCCTAGATTAGGTAGCCTAAAGCCAAAGTCCCCTAGAGTAGGTAACTTCGATATAATTTATAAAGAAAAAGGGTTAGAACAAAGATCTAAATTTTATTTACATAGTCAAATAATCAAGTATACAGATTGACTATTACTAAGTGTATAAAATGTAGAGAATACACATTGTTTTAGTTTCGTGATATTACTTAATAGTTACAAGTATATATATAATTATATATTAAAACGAGCGTAGACGCATGGGTTGACTTACTTGTTTACATACTCGACGTTTCAACCAAGTCACATTGATCGTAGTCACGAATAGACTATATAATTCTATTAAAACGGGTGTAGACACATGAATTGACTTACTTGTTTACATACTCGACGTTTCAAACAAGTTATTTTCGTTAGTTAAAAAATATTATTGCCTCATAACCTTAAAAACTTACCCAATCTTGAACTCCTTTGTGTATGGAAACCTTTTCGAAGTGAATAAAAAATGTTGGATGTTTGAATAAAGATCTATTTGTTTCAGCTCGCATACTTCGTTGATTGGAAAAACTGGAGAAGAAATGTATTTGGCTGGTTTGAATATTAGTTACGACTAGACAACAAATATATCGTTGTGAGTAAAAAACAGCCAAGTGCGAGTCCAACACACACACAAGGGGTTCTGTACCACTATTTATAATAATGTCGAAAAAAATCACGTTGGTTGTATGGAGACACCTTTATATATTTATTTTATTGTTTTTTAGTACTTGTACTTATGGTGTCAATAAAAATAACGTTATCACGGTTTATGGATATGGCCTGGTAACTGACAGAGAGACAGACAGACGGACAGAATTTCTTACCTATTTTACAAAACAAGAATCATCAGAATAGATTTGATTTGACGAACTAGTCTCACACATAGTCAAAAAACTCAATACAGACGAATTAATAACATACTCTTCTTTAAAGTCAGTTACTTTTTATGAGATAAAGCAGTGAATAATAACACGGCTTTCATAATGTTAAAGGTCGTAGCTCATTTGTACGTCCCTGCTACGCCTCGCCTAAAAAATATCATTCAAATATGGGCTTTAAGACACGACCATGTGATATAGTTTATAATAAAAACGCAGCAAACGCCTATCAGGCAGCTACATTTTGTTGCCATTATAAACTATATTACAAGGTCATTCCTTAAAGCCCATATTTGAATGATATTTTTTAGGCGAAGCGTAGCAGGAACGTGTAAGTGAGCTACGACCTTAGGACACGTCCGTCCTTATAGACACCATAGATGTTATAGATCACTGTCTTGTGGCTTAATAAGATTTAATGTGCAAGTATACCGGCCACCATTTCCGGACCGGAACTGGCTAAAACTGTGTAGTCTTACTTGGACGAGTAGCTGTACAGCACTCTTTTATTTAGCCTATGCTCGCCTCTTAAACGAAGTTTGACAGAAAAGTAAACATTTTCTACACAAAGGACCCCCATCAATACGTAGCAAAAATATTTTAATGACATGTATGTGTGTAAAAAACATTTCTAACCTAATTTGTTTGCGACTCTCTTAGGCAGTGAACGGCACGCCCTTAAGCAAATAGAAATTTGTAGAGTGGAAAAGAATTTTTAATAATATTTTGCTAATGGGTAACAATTGTAAAGAAAAATAATTTGGTTAGAATAAATGAAACATTTATTATTCTGTTAGCATCAGCTCGTTGCTTATAAAAAACTAGCGACCCTTAATATACGTACCTATATAAAATGAAAATTGTTTTGTTACTATTTTAACTTGAGAGCGACTAAACTGATTTGGCTAAAAATTGGTAGGGAGATAGTTCAGAACAAGAATGGTATAGGATAATAATTGATACCCGTTCTGTTCTCATATAAATAGTCTAGAGGTGGCAATAACGGCTATATGCCAATAATGAATTATACTATTGCGGCCTTCCCCAAAATGCGCCATAGGACCCGATCTCCCACTTTCACCATCCAGTCTTTACCAGCTACCCTCTAAGTTGTCTACCGACCTGGCCGGAGGGCGTCCAATGCATTTTTAACTATGTTAACAATGCGTTGAGATATTTATAGCCTTGGCGATTTTGTGGTTAGAGCTTCCGACTTTAGTTTCGGTAGTCCAGGTAAAAATCCCGCCATGTAAAGTCCGTTTGTCAGTCCAGTGTCAGTATGACGTGCGCTGCCCCTTTGTCTACACGGCGGCAACCTTTGACACGTGCAAGGCGACACTTATAACGAGCGTATCTAAGATAATGGATAAAATAAAATGGAGGAAAATATCGTGAGGAAACCCAGATTCATTTATTTGAATTCTACCTAATCTAGGATTATGTAAGCCCTTCTCGGTTACAGAGGTGAAAAGCAGTCGCTCTGAGTAAGAACTAGCGCTCTTAAATTACCATTGATAGTTTGAATGCAAAATACTTACGTTTTTTGAAAGCCGGACATAAAGAAATATAATCCGTCAGTAAAGCCGTATTTGAATACATAACATCATTTACGGCGGGAATGAAGTCCATCATCTTGGTATGCAGGAGCTTTGGCAGCACAATCACCAAGTTTTTGTCCATAGGTTTCTCATTCAACTGTAAAAATGTCTTCTCGTATAAATGACTAGCTTAGCTATTCATATATTATTTAAATGAAACACTTGTACATGAAATATTCACATATCATTTGTAATTGAAATATTTTTTCTAAATACCCTTTTGCTTTTAACATGAATGGTACTGTACCATATTTATCAACTACAAAAACGGTATAAAACTGCGTTTTAAATTTTGTAGTTTGTAGAAATATTATTAAAGAAAGAAAACGTATGGGCACTTCATGAGTCCATAAGTACCTCAGCCTACAGTTTCGGAGATATGAGCGTAATAATAATTGTATTATTATACATTGGGCTTCATTCCTCGAAATTAGAAGAATAATTGTAGTTTCGCGTAACTACTCGCCAACATACACTATAGTTAAACTAAAAAATAAATAAAAAGTTATTTTTTAAATTTATAAAACAGCAACACTTTGTACTGGTATCATTAACAGCTCGACGGGGCGGACGTTATTTCTCACATCATTCGCGTTTCTAGTGCTTCGCCAGCTACACTGTGCACATCCTTCGTGGCTTATAAGTATTATAATAGTAAAAAGTTTATAAGTTACCAATTGAAATTGAAGAGTGTATACGTTTTTATAAAAATATGCCTAAGCGAAAAGATGAAGAAGATATTGATGAATATATTCGGCAAAAGATGCGAAAAATAGAAAAAAGGTTGCGCAGGCGTAAAAGGCGTTCTTGTCGCTCAAGTTCACGCGGCAGCGATCGGAGTTCCGAAGGCGCAGCGCCAGTATTATCATTATCTGAAGGTACCCTCTTTTATTTTTATTAAGAAAAATATTTTTTTGATTGCTATTATATGATATACAAATTATTTTTAATAGAGGATCAGGAGAATTCTTGAGTACTAAATTGATGAAACATACATAAGATCGATAACACGTGGGTACAATTATAAAGTATTTATGTAAAATAGACAAATAAGGATAAGGATAAAAATCATTCAGTTAGACAAATACTAGCACAATAGAATTCATATTATGAAATTATTATCGTGCTTTGTAAATAATTTTGTTCGAATGATTAAATCTTATAGTCTGTAATATAATATAAATAGTTCTAAACGAACAAATCCTTTGTAGGTACCCACATAAAACTAGAGGAAGATTATAACAAATACTTAGCGAATACCGCTTTGTGAATAAATTTGTTTCCTCATTTTGTCGTAAAAAATAGTATGAGTGCAACATAATAAAATATTTTCATATATTTTATGCACTTTCCAGATAAACAAGTACCGCTTGTTCTGGACCCAGTCGACGCTGAAAATATCGACTTACCCTCTTTAGAGGGTGATGTGGATCCGGTAGCGGGACCGTCCGTTTTAGCAGAAGTCGACTGCGACCTACCTGAGGAGATCCTCAAACTATTAGGTACGTCCGCTGCTAACAAACCGAAAACGGGCGAAAATATACAGAAAGATATTGTATCCCGATGGCAACATATTTGTACTTCCGCCCTGTTGAAGGAAGAGCGTAAGTGTCTCATCGATAAACACCCTGTACCAGAAAATGGTCTTAAACTAGCGACGCCTTGCTTAAATCCCGAAATTAAGGCTGCGTTATCCGACACACTAATAGGTAAGGACAAGGCGTCCTTTAGCAAGCAAAATCAGATAACTTCGATACTATCCTGCATAGGAGACACCCTTACAAATATAGTTAACTCTGAACATAAAGATACGGATATTATTAAGTCCTTACTTGAGGGTGGTCAATTATTATGCGACCTTCAATTCACTGAATCGATGAAAAGACGAAGCTTAATTTGTGCTTCCATAAAGAAAGAAGTAAAGAACCAGTTGTACGAGACAAAAATAGACACGTACCTGTTTGGGGAAAACTTAGCGGACACATTAAAAGCGGCAAAAGCAATAAATAAGTCCGGGTCAGAAATAAAGGCGTCACGGCTTAAAAATACACCACGAAATCAAACTCGAACCTTAAACTCGAGACCTCAGCTGGCCAACAGCAGGCAGCCAGTCAGGAGGAGGCAGGAGCCTGCTGTGCTACCGCCATTTACTCCAGCACCGAGGCGGCAGTATCTACCCCCTCCACTGCCACAGCAACCGTTGCCGCCACCACCGCCACCGCCGCCACCGCTGCCGCCGCCGCTGCCGCAGCAGCGGTCCAGGCCACGCCAGTATCACCGTCGTTAGATACGGTACGAGTTTCCGGTAGACTTTCTCTTTTTTATAACCAATGGTGTCGAATCACTAGGGATCCGACAATATTGTCTTGGATTCAGGGCTATTGTATACCATTTTGCAAACAAGTATCACAAGAATATATTCCCGATCCACCGAAATTATCAGTGGTCGAAATTATTCAGTATAAAGAGGCCATAAACGATCTTTTAAAATCTGGAGCTATATCTGAATGCTCACCATGTAAAGGGCAATTTTTTTCTAGTTCTTTTTAATCAAAAAGAGAAACGGGAAATCCCGTTTTATTTTGAATTTAAAATATTTGAATAAATTTATAAAGACCGAGCATTTTAAGCTTGAGGATCTTCGCACAACCTTAAAACTAATCAGTAAAAATTATTTTATGGCTTCTTTAGATTTGAATAATGCATATTTTTTAATATCGATTGATAAAAGATATAGGAAATATCTTAGATTTGTGTGGTGCAACAAAATATTTGAATTTAATGTATTGCCTTTTAGTTTAAGTACGGCACCGTATGTTTTTACTAAACTACTTAAACCAGTCATGTCTGTGTTAAGATCATTAGGGTATCTGTCAACCATATATTTAAATGACGTTTGCTGCATAGCACCTACATATAAGCAATGTATGCATAATATAATTCAAACAAGACATATTTTTGAATTCCTAGGTTTTTTAATTAACGAGGAAAAGAGCTCTTCTTTCCCATCTAATATATGCACTTACCTGGGATTCATAATCGATTCAAATAATTTTTACATAAGTTTACCTGACACAAAAAGACAAATTATTGCATCGGAACTCATAAAATTAAGTCGTCTTAGACGGTGCTCAATACGATATTTTGCTAGAGTTATCGGGCTCCTTACCGCCGCCTGTCCTGGTGTACAATATGGTTGGCTATACACAAAACAGTTAGAAAGATGTAAATATCTTGCCCTTTTGAATTCAGGTGACGATTACGATGCCATAATGAGTGTACCTAAATATTTAGAGGTTTAACGATTTGAAATGGTGGATAAGAAAGATTAGGTTTTCTGTTAATCCAATAAGGGAAGATATTTACTCTTTAGAAATATTTTCTGATGCTAGCAAAACTGGGTGGGGGGTAGTATGTGGTAGGAAGACTGCCTGTGGGCGGTGGAGTCTGGAAGAGTCTCAATGTCACATTAATTTTCTGGAATTAATGGCAGCGTATTTTGGGTTAAAAATATTTGCATCTCAATTATCGCATTGTCAGATCCTGCTACGAATCGATAACACGACTGCTATCTCTTACATCAACCATATGGGGGGAGTACGATTCCCGCACCTTAATAAGTTGACGAAAGACATTTGGATTTTTTGTGAGAGTAGAAATATTTTTGTTTATGCCTCATATATAAGTTCAAAAGATAATTGTATAGCAGACGCGGAATCGAGAAGGCTACATCCCGATACAGAATGGGAGTTAACGGACTTTGCATTTAGTTATATAACTAATATATTAGGTAAGCCAGATGTAGACTTACTTGCTACCAGACTTAATACTAAATGCCCCATTTATTTATCATGGCATCCAGACCCATGGGCACACAGTACTAACGCTTTTACAATTGACTGGGAAAAACGAAATTTTTATGCATTTCCCCCCGTAGCAGTCATAACTAAAGTTTTAAGAAAAATTATTTCTAACAGGGCTCAGGGTATTGTTGTGGTCCCCTACTGGCCCACACAACCCTGGTTTCCGTTTTTTAAGAGACTACTCATATCAGATCCTATAGTGCTTAAACCTGCTAATAATATATTAACCTCTGCTTCCCACAGTGCGATAACAATGCCGCAGCTCAAACTTATGGCCGGGAAATTATCCGGGAAGCATTTTCGAGACGAAGTGTACCATCAAGCTCATTAGATGTTATTTGTTCATCATTATCTGATAATTCAATCAAACAATACTCTGTTACTTTCAAAAGATGGTTTTTTCCTTTTATAAAGATAATAATTTAGATAGTTACCAAGCATCAATTCCGAACATCATATATTTTCTTACTGATATTTTTAAATCGGGAGCCCAGTATGGAACTCTTAATAGTTACCGTTCCGCACTATCACTTGTTATAGGAGCAAGGGTTGCGTGTGACGATAGAATCAATAGACTGTTTAAAGGTTTTTACAGACTAAGGCCCCCTTTACCCAAGTACAATGTCACATGGGATACAGGTATCGTATTAGATTTTCTATCAAACTTATATCCCAATATAAACTTAACCCTAGACCAATTGGCCAAAAAAAAAAAAACTTTGACTTTGATAGCTCTTATTACTGCGCACAGAGTTCAAACCTTCTCTCTTATAAAAATTAAAAACATAAGTCGTAGCTTAGAATCAATATATATTAAGATACCGGAAACTATAAAGACGTCCAGACTAGGAGCTCAGCAACCGTGCCTTTGTATTCCTTTTTATAAAGATAGGCCTGAAATATGTCCTGCTGAAGCCTTGTTGGCTTATTTAGATATGACAAGACCTCTTAGAGGTAATATCGATACTTTATTTATTAGTCTAAACAAGCCTTACCGAAATGTTACCAGTCAGACACTAAGCAAATGGATCAAAAGCACCTTGTATGAGAGTGGAATTGACACATCAATATTTTCGTCCCACTCCACTCGGCATGCAAGCACATCGGCTGCCAGTAGACTTGGTGTAAATATTGATTGAATTAGAAGTACTGCCGGATGGAGTGGGACTTCTAATGTTTTTGGAAAATTTTACAAAAGAGATGTTACTGATCCAAATTTAAGAACTTATGCTCTGTCCGTGCTTAATGGCTAAAAAGTATAATTAATTTTGTGTAATTATTATACTATACAAGTATAAAAAATCCATTAAAGCTTAGCATATGACTAATTATTACTAGATCCCAAATAATGCTAGCATTTTAAGTAAGAAATGATTGCTTGAACTGGAATGTCACACCTATGATTTTTTTTGTCTTGTTTCTTTTTTCTTTCAACTTATATTAAATAAAAATAAGTATTTTGAACTTAAAATAATATTTCTTTAAGTCTCTCAACATCTACAATTATTCTTCTAATTTCGAGGAATGAAGCCCAATGTATAATTAATGATTAAACGAACTTACCTAAGTGACGTTCTATCATAATTATACGAGGGCTTCATCCGAAGAAATTAGGACCCATCCCTCCCGAAAGATTTCCCGAAATATGGAAATATTATTTTACTCATAAAGAAACAACACATATGTGTGTCTCTCTTTGTGTATACTTACACGATACCAGCTGTGGAGGGCGCTGTGTGGCGCATTCATTAATATATACATATAAAATATATACATATAATATGTATATATTTTTTACTATGTTTTAAATTGCTCTTAACTAAATGATGTGAGAAATAACGTCCGCCCCGTCGAGCTGTTAATGATACCAGTACAAAGTGTTGCTGTTTTATAAATTTAAAAAATAACTTTTTATTTATTTTTTAGTTTAACTATAGTGTATGTTGGCGAGTAGTTACGCGAAACTACAATTATTCTTCTAATTTCTTTGGATGATGCCCTCGTATAATTATGATAGAACGTCACTTAGGTAAGTTCGTTTAATCATTAATTATTTACAAAGTTTTACGACAAAATCTTTTACATTTTTTTGTTAAAAATTGTAAAAGCAGACATAGAAACAAAAAGATTTTTTATTCCAACAGCTCTCCCACGCCGCACTCGTAAAGTGAAACAAGCGACTTCAGCATTTTCAGTAGTTGTTTATTACACTTGACATTTGAACTTTATTAAAACAAGACTACGTAGCTATTTTAGCTTTCACGACTACAATATTACATGACAGAAGTCTTTTTTTGCAGTACCCTGAATTGTTTAGCTACTGATAACCTTACTATAACAATAGCGTATATATACATACACCAGCCTATTTCAATCTGCTGTTGAACAAAGGCCTCTTCAAGTTAGCCTAAGTAAACAACCCGAAAAAATACTGACGTGTACGCGTCTGACATTGATTAAATAGGTATAAAGTCCATTATTGGCTTATTCGGTGGAAATTCTGCGTTGGATAACAATTCGCGGTCGGTCGGTGGCAATTGTCGAAGATGACGAATTGAAGGTGATAGTGGAAGATCCAACTCAATCTACGGCCGAGCTTGCTGCGGGCTTTGATGTTAGAGTGAAAACAACATTGAAACACTTTTAATAAAACATACATACATATCTACCGTCCCTACTCGAATATTGCCGACCACAAGATTTTTTTATCTGCATAGTCTATAGGCGCCGAATATATATTAAAAAAAGTTGCACAGTTCAAACACTGAATTTTATTAACAAATATGAGCAAAATACCTTGTTTCCAGCATATAAATGCATGTCCTTCAAAAGCGCGAACTCATAATCACTATTAGCTAAATCCTTCAAATCCATGCTGCCGTCCCTGTCACTCACTAGGTGAGAGAGCAAATTGGACGTATAAAAGCAGTGAATAACATATGCACCAAAGATAAAAGAGGCATATGCAATGCGCCGAGAATATAACACAGCTTTTAATGGGAGTACTAAAACATAATTAGAAATAGTTATAGATAAAGGCTAGTGGCTTTTAAGGATTTTAGCGGTTTTTTCACATATCTTTAAAAGATACATGTACCTGTGCCATAACGTCAGTGCTCGCAATTGTTGTATTTTTATTTTAAAGGATTGGGTAGGCGGCAATTTTACTTTTAGGTAAAAGGATTAGCATCCCTTAGTTGACAACACACTACTTTTGGTCTCTAAATTTATTTCTTCCGTGAGAAAATCAAGGCTGTTTGAATTAAATCCAATATAAAATTGAAAATTCGTTAAGTTTGATGGCTACGGTAAAAATCTTAGTATTATTAAAAACTAGCCAAGTGTGAGTTGGACTCGCGAACAAAGGATTCCGTACCGTTATCAATAAAAACAGCCAAAAAATCACGTTGCCTATTTTTAGTATTTGTTGTAATAGCGACAACAGAAATATATCATTTAAAGATAAAGCCTAGTGAGAGACAGGAGATAAAGCCTAGTGAGAGATAAACAGACAGACAGATGGACAACGGAGTCTAAGTCTATTAGGTACTGATTATTTAGTTTTTACCCTTACGGATACGAAACCTTAAAATATAACATCAGTTACTATCTTTATAGTAGATAGAATTTGCGCTAGCAAGGTTCCGTACCATTATCTATAGATTCTATACAAATAAATAAAATTGTTGTGTCTGTATGTACCTTCACGCCTATTATCCCTGAAGGGGTAGGAAGAGATGTGCTAATATACCTACTCGTAAGTCCAGTAGATATACTAGAACACACCCACGATTAGCCAAGGTACTGGGGCCCTGATGTGATAGGTGGGAATCCTATCGCCACTTCGGGCACATCCCAATCCTGGGCAATATAATGCTTACTCATAAAAATCTGAAAAACATTTAAGAAAAGTTGCTCGACCTGGGAATTGAACCCTTCGTGGTTAACTGTCTTAACAGGCGGCAGCCGTACCGTTACACCACAGAGGCGATGGCGATGTGTCTGTATGTAATATTTGTAAAGATATGTAGAAGTGTGGAATGTAAAACGTAGTAACTCCACTTACTATGTTGGCAAACGGCGGAATACGCGACGAATATTTCATAAACGTAACTCTTTTCACTGCCGACCAAACGGTTTTCCCAATAAGTTATAAAGCAGAAGATAATCGAGCTGATGATCACTTGAAAATTGATGCAGATCCAGACACATTTACTAAAGGGCAGACCGTAGAATTTGTCGAATATTTCGTTGGAGTCTTTCCGTAAGATGAATCCAAATCTAAAAGGAATTAATCGACTTGAAAAAAATTCGTCTGCATATTTTTTGTCAATTTTATCAAAATAATGATGGCTTTTGTTTTGTAATTACGTCACTGGATTACAGTCTTATGTACTAGTCTACTTACTATCCGACCGTCCAGAATAGAAGAAGATCTCAGAAAACAAAAAAAAATTAAATACTTGTTTTATGGGTGTTAGACAACGATACTAATACACATAAATACTTAAATAGATACAAGAATAAATTTAATAAACACCCATATATATACATATATACAGTTTATAGTATTGGAAGTAAGAAGATGGTTTTTACGGAGAGAAAAGCTTAAAAAATTCGCCTAAGTCTAAAGACGACACTTTTCTATATCCCCATACAAAAGATTCGTAATAATACTTAAAAGTCAAATTGAACTTTAATTTCATAGCATAAAGTTCAAGTTTTAGTTGCCGGGTTCCGGGAAGGCAAAAAATGACAATATTTAATGTAAAAGTCGTTCAAAAATCAAATTGAATTTAAAAGAGTTTTTTTTATTATTTTGGTTTAGCATTTAATTTTTATCCCCTAAGGGAGGTAGGAAGTTCGCCGGGACAGCTAGTATCTTTAAAAAGTTGTCGCGACAAGATCTACCTTGTGAATGAAGTGATCATTTTTTAGAACTTAAAAAATATGAGTAGCAAAAATCTCGTGACAATTTTTACCCTACCACTATTTTAAAACCTAACCACGCCTGGAATTAAATTACTGTTATAATCATATTAATTGATTATATTTAATTATTTAATCCCATCTACAAGAAATTAATTATCACCATAATAAATAAATATTTATCTATAAATTATTCGTATTGATAGGCCAAAAGTAATCAACTTACATTCCTATGTTATGGGTAAGCAATGTAATATTACTAATTAAACCTACATATAAATACTGATAGATACAAAAAATTAATAAACTTCCAAGCTCGAAAATACAGACAATTACTAAGTTTTTTCCAAGATTAATTTAAATAAAGTACCTGGATGACCGATCCTGGATACCTTTGCTCGGCGTTTTTTTTTTAATTTTATTTACTCATAACTCACTCACTAATGAAATTCGCAAATGACTCACTGATGAAATTTGAATAATCAGTAACCAGGCAACCCTTTTTTTATGATAATGGAAGGCAAACAAGCAGACGGATTCCCTGATGGTGAGAAATACACGTCACTTATAGACACCAAAGGTGGAAATGGTGCGTTGCCAACCTGAAGCTGGGATGGTAAGCCTCTTGCGTAAGTTTACCAGCTACCCTACCCTCCAAACCAGAACACCAGAACCCTTGTTATTTTTCAATAATTAATAAAAATATCTTAACAACTAAACTCTAGTAAGCTTATGTCTAACTCTGGTTATTAAAATCGGCTATAAAACTACACTTTCTGAAAATAAAGCATAGCTAGAATACAAAATACCCCCGAAGATCCGAGATCAACGATATTGGTCGTTTGATTTAATAAATTCATTTCATCGCCTCTGTGGTGTAACGGTACAGGTGTCGCCTGATAAGACTGTAAGTCACATGGGGTCCCGGGTTCAATTCCCGGGTCGGGCAACTTTTCTTAAATGTTTTTCAGATTTTTCTGAATAAGCATTT